>BMAU01000480.1:0-160000 GCA_019973935.1 Trichonephila clavipes | reverse complement strand
TTATCTACCGCATTATAATTTACTGCAGTTTTTTTTTCATGCAATTTATATATATATATATATATGGCTTGGCGATATGGAGGCGCTAAAACAAAAGCGCACTACGTTAAGAAGCACTTTTACTAGGAGCGCCAATAGTTTGGATGCACTGCTTACGGCTGCCCATGCAAATTCAGCAGATATTGAAGTAATATATGAACAGTTGTTTGAACGATTTAAGAATTTAAATGACTGTAACATTAGAATTGTGGATCTTCTGCAAAAAGATAAGTGTACTCAAGAGGACTATGATAAGGAATACAACGCCTGCGAGTTGTATGAAGACAAAATTCATTACGTATAAAATCAAAGTTAAAAATATTCTAGCTAGAAAGGCACAAGGAGGGGGTGTGCTACGTTTAACAGATCGAGGTACGAAATTTAAACTCCCGAACATTGAGCTACCGACATTCGATGGTAACCCAAGAGACTGGTTAAACTTATGGACTCAGTTTGAAAAAATACACGATGATGTCAATATCGACGATCGTGATAAATTCCAGTATCTCATACAGAATACTGCACCTAGGTCAAGTCCTAAATAGATCGTCGAGAGCTTCCCTTCTGCGGCAGCTAACTACAAAAAGGCAATAGAATATCTAAAAGAAAGATATGGAAACACCAGTGTTTTGATCCAAGTCTACATTCGGGACTTGTTACAGCTAGTCATGGCAAAAAATAATTCGGATCTCTCCTCTCTCTATGATAAACTGCAAACCCCAATTCATGCATTGGACTCTCTCGGTTTGACCAAGGACAAAAAAATACGCAGACATTCTATTTCCTTTTGTAGAATAGGCATTGCCGGTAGATGTTGTCAAATTATGGGAAAGACAACGGCATTTGTCAACTGATAAAAACTAAAGTAAGACTGATCTAGATTTATTAATGGAATTTATAAAGAATGAAGTTGATAGTGAATTCAGAGTTAAAATTGCTAGAGAAATATTTCATCCTGATAAAGTAAATAATAAGAAAAATGTAAATCAATATTCTGAATCTAAAGTTGCTGTATCAGCTGCATGTGAATTGTTAACTGCTAAAATGATAATAGTAAATCCATTGACAATAGTCGTAAATTTAAGAAATTTGATAATTGTACTTGTGGTGATAAATTGCATGCATCTGAGAGTTGTAATTAAGTGTCTAACATAAAGTTATAATTCAAAAAGGATATTCTTAAGTGAAAAAATGCCTTTTTTGTGTGTCTCAAACGATTTCAAAGGCAAACCAATGCAAATCGGGTCATAAATGTCATATATGTAAGAAAAGACATTTTGATATTTTGTGTCCTGATTTACATTCTAATAAGTTGGATACACTCTCATACAGAGTGAATGAAGAAAACAAAAGTAGTACGTTAAACAGTCATGTGCAACTCTCTGATGTATATTTATAAACTTTAGTTGTAAAATTATGTAATGGTAAAAAGGAGCTGTTAGTAAGAACCATATATGATACTGGTAGTATGAAATCCTATATATGCAATGATATTGTTCAAAAAATTAATTATGAGCCAGTGAGTGAAGTGAATTTAAAACCGTCATTATTTGGTGGTATTGAAACAAATGAAATGTAGTATAAGAGAGAATTATGTTATTCAATTGTGTAATGTTGATAATAGTTATAAGTGTAAATTTGAAGTACTAGGTCAAAATTGTATCTGTTCTGAGGTAAAACAAATCCCATCTGATCCGTGGTTAAAAGAGTTTAAAATGTACGGTATTAAACTCACGGATTTGGAAAACAGCACACTCTAAAAGTAGATAAAGAAATAAGGTTATACACGCTTAGGCTGGACAGTTATGGGAAAACATTTTGGCAGTGAGCCAAGTGTTGAAAGTAAACATTCTCTGCTCATTTCTTCGCTTTTAACTCAAACTCAATGTATCAGTGACCTTTGTAATTTAGATGTACTGGGGATTACAAAGATGGCTTATCCCCAAACTGCAAAAGAATTAGAGGAGGAGACTACGAAATATTTTAATGAAACTATTTGTATAAATGCAGAAGGCAGATATGAAGTTGGATTGCCATGGGTAGCAGATAATTTTTCCTAGCCTGAAAATAGAAAATTGGCCGAAAAGGGTTTAATGAGTACAAAAAGGAAACTAATGGCATCAGGAAAATTAGAGGCTTACGAGGAAACTTTTGATAGCTGGTTAAATCTTAGCATTATTGAGAAAATATCACAGGGTGAAATAGGTGGAACGCACTATTTACCGCATAGGCCAGTGATAAAACCAGGCAGCACTACGAGCATAAGGTCTGTATTTAATGCAAGTTCACATGTATTAGGGTATCCATCATTAAATAATTGTTTATCCGCTGGACCTAATTTGATAGAAATCATCCCAACGATTCTATATCGAACTACATTGGTGTGACGTCAGATATAGAAAAGGCTTTCCTACAAATATTGTGATTATTTACGTTTCTTATGGTTTAGGAAAGATGACTTGGAGCGTGTTCAGGAGTATAGGCATCGAAGAGTGGTTTTGGGGTTAACATGTAGTCCTTATTTATTGGCTGCTACACTATAATATCATTTAACTAAGGTAGAAGAAAATTTGAGTTGCACATCTGAAATTCTTAAGACTGCCTTTTATGTCGATCACTGTGTAACTAGTTTGGATTCTGAATTAGAAATGCGAAAGTTTATATTAGAATCACAAATGATCATGTCTTCTGGCAATTTCAATTAAGGAGGTTCGAAGTCAAATTTACATAGTGTAGAACCCATTCAGGATACATTCACAGATAAAAGTGTTTCAGTCTTAGAAAATCCTATTACGAAAAGTTTAGTTTTAGCTCTAGCTCATCAGGTTTTTGATCCTATAGGTTTTGCGGCACCTGTTACGTTGATTCCAAAATTAATTTTGCAAGAAACATGGAACTTAAAACTTTGATGGGATGACACTCTTCCAAATGACCTATTAAGAAATTTTAAATCATGGTATCAACAGTTACATTTAATTTCAGATATAAGGATCCCAAGATGGTTTAACATTTCAACAAACGTCGAGTCTGTTAGTTTACATTTTTTTTATGACGCAAGCCAAAAGGTTTTTGCTTCATATATATTTTTAAGAGTTAAAGATAACAATCAAATAAAAGTTAGTTTAGTATATGCCCGATGTAGAGTTACACCAGTGAAAACTGTTACTATACCCCGTTTAGAATTACTCGCTTGTTGAATTGAGGCAAGATTACTATCTACTGTGATTAATGATCTAAAACTTTAAGATGTAAAAATTTATTGTTGGACAGACTCCACAACAGTATTGGGTTGGATACACAGACAGCAAAATTGGGGGACTTTTGTTCAAAATCGAGTACAGAAAATACGTTCATTAACTTCTCCCGCCATGTGGTGCCACATTCCAGAGACACTTAATGCTGCAGATCTCGCATCTAGAGGGTGTTTTGGAGAACATTTATTACAAGGGAAATGGTGGGAGGGACCTACTTGGTTATTTGAAAACAAAGAGACTTGGCCAAAATCTTAGGATGAACCAGATGAGGATTTGGTTAACTCAGAAAAGCGTAAAACCATTGTAACAACTTTAACAAAAACTGATGAAAATGTTAATTGGTATTGTAAGTATTTTTCATCTATAAGAAAGATTGTACGAATGCTAGCTTGGATTTTTAGATTTTATAATAAGATAAGAAAAATTGCTTGTGATTCCTCAGAAACTTTGTTTCTGAATTAAAGAATGCTGAGATAGCCCTCATGCATTTGGTTCAGATGGAATCGTTCAAGAATATAAATGCTGACAAACTTAAGAAACTTAGACCAATAATTTATTGTAATGGTCTAATAAGAGCGAAAACCAATGTTTCTAATAGAGATGATACTAATGGTTTTAGATTTCCTATTATTTTACCTTCTGATCATACTGTGATTAAGTTATTGATAATGAATGCTCATAATGATTTGTTACATGCTGGTACCTCTATGTTAATGTCTCACTTACGAGAAAAGTATTGCATCATTATAATGCTCGTAAGACAATACGGGATTGTATCAGAAAGTGTGTAAAGTGTCAAAGGTTTAACGCTAAGAAATAGGATGTAAGTTCAGGTATTTTGCCAAAAGATCGTGCACGTGATGTCACTACCTTTGAAATTGTAGGTGTCGATCTTGCAAGACCGCTGTATCTAGAACATGGTCCAAAGGCGTGCATAGTCCTTTATACTTGTGCTGTTTATAGGGCTATTCATTTAGAGTTGATCACTACCTTGACAACTGAAGCATTTTTTTCAATCACTAAGGTGTTTTATTTCTCGTCGTGGACGACCCCTACCACCATATATTCTGACAACGGCATGAATTTTAAGGGAGCAGAGAGACTTCTGCACGTTTTGCATTGGGATAGCATCCTTGCCAAAGTTGCAGAAGAAAAAATTCAGTGGAAGTTTAATTCTCCATCTGCACCCTGGGGGGCGGATGGTGGGAGCGCTTAGTTGCAAATGACAAAGGCAATTCTACGAAAAACTCTTGGTCGTGCTGCTCTTGATTACGAAGAGTTAATTACGGTATTTTATGATTGTGAGAGAGCGATCAACTCCAGACCACTCACCTACGTGTCAGAAGACGTTGATCATGTTTCTCTCTTAACTCCAGAAATGTTTCTGCGGGAAATTCCTGAATCTGAATTTCCCGATATTGACACTGTAGATAGAGAAGTATTACGTAAAAAAGCAAAATATCTACAAAAAATGCAACAACAACCGAATCGAATATATTGAACAATTACGTCAACAGTCCATAAAGAACTGTAAACACAAACCTCTCAGTGTAGCAGAAATTGTTCTGCAAAAAGATAATAGCAAAAAGCGTGCTTATCGGTATTTAGCACGTGTATTAAAATTAATACCTGGTCGTGATGATCATATAAGACTTGTTCTTATCAAAACAGAGCATTCAGAATTCTTACGACCTGTGCAAATGTTAATCAGGCTGGAAAAGGATAATCCAGTTGGAAAGGTGAATGGTGATGTTATTCGTGTGTGTTCTACAAGTAGCGGTAGAATTGTGAAAACACCTAAACGGGTGTAAAATTTTTGTTCAAAATACATTGTTTGCAATTGTGTTATGTATTATTTTGTTCGTATTTTGCGTTATATAAGTATCGTATTTGTGCTACTTTTTTTCTAATTTCTTTAAATATTATAACATTGAAATGTTTGAAAGTATTTTGAAATTTTTTAAAATTGTTTTTGAAATGTATAAGATGTTTTGAGCATATTTGTTGTAAAATATCCACTCAAAAGGTAGGAGGATATGTTGCAACTGAAATACAAGCACTAACTCTTTCGGTGCCTGTTTACGTCATAAGTGTATCGCCCACGCATGCGATTCGCGCGCGCTTGGATGGCGAGAGGAGAAAAAAAACGAGTACGGAAGATGGCGGATTAAGTTACGGCAGAATTGTTTTGTTGCATTTTTTCCTTTTGAATGTACATATGTATAAAGTTGTGATGTGTGTGTTATTAAAACTAAATTAAAAGCCTATTCAACAGCTTCTTTCTTTTAAGACTTGGACTTACGGTGGTTTAAGTTACACCACAAACGCCGTCAGCTGAAACGCAGCTTCTGCTATAAAACTATTTGTCTTCCCCACTACTCGTTATTGAACCCGTGCTGCCATACACACTCATGTCCATAAATTAAGGATAATGAAGTTCAGGCAAAGAAAGAGACAGAAGCAAAACAAATTTGACTTAATTGTAAAGTATTTTTATTAAACAAAAGGTAAAGAGCAAAAAAGATGCTATATGTTATATGTAATTTTTATAATTAATAAAAATTACGATTTTAACTCTCTGGAGCGAATTTCAAAAAAGAACCTATTTACAAAAAAACAGTATAACATGGTTAGTATAATGGTTAATACGGAGTATGTCTCCCGGAAGATGCAATACAGGCCTTACAACGCCTAGGCATGCTGAGTATCAAATTATCAATCTGATCTTGGGGAATAATACACCACTCATCAAACAATGCTCTCAGAAGTCCCGGTAGACAGGTGGGATTAAGTTGACGGGATGCAATTCGTCGGTCAAGCATATCCCACACATGCTCTATTGGATTCGAGTCTTGGAGAGTATGCTGATCAATCCATATGGGTGATATCCTCCAGATGAAGGCATTCGTCTACAATGTTTGCAGCGTGAGGAGGGGTGTTGTCATCCATAAACAGAAATTCAGCACCCACGGCACCCCGAAACAAACGTGCATGTTGTTCCAGAATGACATCCCAATAGATATAGCCTCTCACCGTTACGCTCTGAACATTGAGTTCTGGAACCAAGTAAAATATTTCCCCAAACGAGCCATCCTGCACCACCGTAACGGTGTCGTTCAATGTTGTTCTCTTGGTGGTAACGGGTACATGCGCTCTCCATAGTAAAGTCCGGCGAGAATCAGACCCCAAACTAAACCTGGACTCGTCAGAAAACATCGCACAAGACCACTGTTGTGGTGTCCACAATGCATGCTCTCTACTCTCGGTTAATCACAGTTGACAGTGAGTTGTGGTAAGTGGAACACATCTGACAGGCCTACGAGCATATAGACCAATGTGCTCTAAGTGTCTGTACACGGTCTGCCGTGAAACTGTCGTACCGGTAGCTGAAGAGTGCTGACGAGACAGGTCTGATGTTGTGCTCCGTCTGTTTTTTGACAGTAACTGCCAAATACCGGTCCTCATTCGGCGTTGTAACTCCGGGGCGACCTGTGCTGTAACATCTACTCCCATTACCATCATCTTGGAATCGTTGCCAAAGCCTGGAGATGACACTCTGGGTGATTCCAAGTGCCTCGGATACTTCCCGCTGGGTACGTTCATATTCCTGTCGTCCAATAATTCTACCACGTAAAAAATCATCCAAATGCTTAATTTGTGCCATAACTATGCGGTTATTGCACTGAAAGGCTTTTAAAGCGCTTTTGAACAATTTTTCTTATTTGCCGCCATTCCTTATATACCCCTCTCTTACACTCTCGTCATTGTGCGCGTACTATCCGCGCCATCTGTTGGTTTTCTGTAATTTGCATATTTTTCTTCAAGATGTGTGTGATAATTCTACACGTGAGATATTTATTTTAGGGTTCAATTTCTGTGTGATTCTGAATTATCCTTAATTTATGGACATGTGTGTATATTGGAAGAGTGGATTAAAAAAATATTCCTGCTATATGTATCTTCAGATTATTCATAAAAATGGTTTTTCTATATAATTTTAAAGTAAGTGGTACTTATAAGTACCGTCGGTAGGTAAAGGGTTAATTGTGGTTTGGGATAAAAGAAAGTCGCACGGCTCTTTACTTAAAATTGTTTCCATGAAAATGTAACTAAAAATTGTTCAATGAACATTGAGTTCATTTTCTCAGACAACTCATTAACAGATGTTCATTCATAATATTACTTTTTATATCATATAAATAAACCTAACACTTTATTTGATGCACAGAACATTATTAACTCGGACATGAGTAACTTCCTTAAAATTAATGTTATATTAGAGTCTTGGAAACCGGCCCTAATGTGGACCAATGAGTGGCCCAGTTTGTGAGAATGTCGGGTGAGGAAAATGGGATTAAAAAAGTACGAGTGTGTGTTTTCTCAGAAAATATGGTGTTTTTTGTTGCTAATGCTACCTGTTTAACGATGTTAAATCGAGGTCCACAAAGTTTATCGTGAAAAAGGGCGCAATGAACGCATGTCGTTATCCATAGCTTTGAGCAGCATGCAGTTAACAGTACGCTTTGGCTCGCTTTCACCACAATTTCGAGACAGAGCAGCATGGAAAAAGACAGGGAAATCCCACCACTCTTCCCCTTCCTCCAACCACAAGATAGAACTTGCGGCTCAATGTCTATTTAGATTATCCCCGGCTGGAAAGGCACAATATATTTATAAGCAACCATGTCTTCTCCAGTATTCAAACCCAAGTCTTACGGCACAGTAGTCAGCGGCACTAATTACTTTTCCGAAAGGGGGCAGAAAATATTGTACTGCACTGGTATGTATTGCTTGCTTCAGAACACGACATAAATTAATCTATGCAAATACCCTTAAAAAATTGCTTATTTTATGAAGGTACAGAGCATTTATTGCACGAAAAGGATCAGACATACCTAAAAAATTTATAAAATTATAAAGCTGTCCACACACACACAATGAAAATTTTACAACTGACTTTGCAGAAACTTGCTCTCTTTATACGGTGCCCTCGACCTTAATGTCCTCATCATTTTCTGACATCATTTCACTAATTGGGACAGCAGCAATCATTTCTGCATCGGACTTTATGCCTTACTCAGTATCTTTCTGGAAGGATCGTTCTTCGACTTGCAAATGTATAGCTGACTTTTCCCTACTGCCTGGCTATTGAGGGCTGAGTTTTTCAGATGACATTGTATTTATTAATCCGGCAGCGAACCGCTGAGCACTGAGCCAACCCAGGCTCACGAAATTGTTAATTTAAGGAAAAATGTGTTTTTTTTTTGTTACCAATGATCTAGACATTATTCTCCTATATGACAGTTCTCATGTGAACATCTGTATTCTCTATTGAAGGAAATTGCAACTAATCAAGCAAGGAAAGAACCGGCTGAGAAATAATGAATATAAATCATGTTAGCTTAAAAGAAATTTAGGAAAGGGATGCGCATGGAGCGTTTGAGTTGAAAAGAAAATTTTCAAATCCAACTCAAAACCTAACCTAATCAGGAAAAATATGAAGCCATAAGTGTATAGCACTAGAAAAACTTTGCCCTGTCAAAAAGAAACAAGAAGGAATAAGTTCACCTTTCTATTTGTCGATCATCAAAGGGCAATTAAACTACAATAACTTGAACACATTAGGACAGTTTTGCCTCCAAATAACATTCCTGTAATGTTAGCAAAAAGTGTCTGAAACTTGTGTGTGTCCCTTATTATAGTCACACATATTTGATACTGCTTGATTTAGTTTGATTTTTTTTTTACATTACCAAATTTTTTTTTTTACCATTACCATTTTTTTTTACATTACCGAAAAATTCAAAAAGGTCCTTAAAAGTAGTGCAGTATAATTTCTCTTAGTTAAATTATTCACTGAAATTACTATTTTTATGTATAAAATAAAAAATAAGTATAAAAAAAAGGATTGAAGTGACTGAGTTATCCCGTGCGACTATTAACGTTAGCATCGAGTGTGCACATGCTCCCGGGTTAAAGACTGAGATGCACTTGGAGTAGTGCTTCTCAAACTTTCAATACGTGCGGCCCAATACTCAAACATAATTTTCATTCCGGCCCCCTCTATCCATACTATAACAATGTATTGAATTCAATAATATCATACTTTGACTCTAAATCTACAGTGCGACTTTAATCTGTCAAGTACCACCGGCATATATAAACGTCTCGCTTAGCCAGTGCATTAATTGCCCTGGACGTATATATACGTCTCGCTTAGCCAGTACATTAATTACCCTGGACGTATATATACGTCTTTCCAAGGTATGATATTTTCTGTGCACTACTATCCAGAAAAATATTCCGAAAGATTTGGAATGCAATAAAAAATCCTTGACAGTGTTTGCGAAGGATTTACTTATTTCAGAGGATTTACTTATTTATTCCTTCTCAACCCCTCCCTCCTTAATGCACTATTTAATAATTAACTATATACTAATTAATAATTAATAATAATCAATGGCATTGGTGAGTGAATTGCGTAATTTTTAACCAGTAATTAAGGAAACAATTAAAAATTGTACAAATTATCAAAATGAGACTTGTTCTTAGCTTTTACTACTGTTAAATTAATTCTAAAATATATTACGCAGTACTCATATATTTACAGGTGTATTACATAAATTTAAATGTGTATTTTATTTTTATTAAGTCAGAATGTGTGTGTATTTTGTTTATTTTCAGTAAATTAAGAATTTTTTTTAAATAATCTCTTTTACACTTTTCAATAATTTCGTGCCTACCTAGGGTGGTGGGCCCCGCACTTTGAGAAGCATTGACTGATTGGAAGTACTAATTTTCTTTAAAGAAATGTATCAAAGTGGTTTTGAAACATAAGGTGCCAAGCCCATTCAGAGTAAATGTTTCTTTGGAATATATATATATATATATATATTTATATATATATATATAATCTTTTAATTATTTGGTTCTACACTAACACCCTGATTTTAATCTTAATCGAGTACTCTTATTGCATCAGACATCCCAATACCACCCATTCTATCCAATCAGAGCTGTTATTACGTCATAAGTACTTGCACTATAAAAGCCGAAACCTTGTGTAATCTCGCCCTCTTCGCTCTTCGATCATTTCTCTGTAGTCATGTAGCGGCTGCAACGCGTTCTGTGTGTGTCTTTGTGTTGTGTCGTCCATGTTTGCTTCTTGTATGTGAAATGCCGTCCCTAATGGATCTTTATGTGTTTCTGGATGTGAATAAAAAGGAATTTCGATTCCCATGAGTTCCTCTTCGATACTATCGTATTAGACCATGCTCCACGTAACATAGAAAAGCACACCACCGGCCACGCCCAACCATTGGTTCTCTATTTTTTAATCTACCACTCGCCACATCTTAAAGTATATTTACCACTCAACGGAATTGTTCCAGAGGCATTTCATATATATATATATATATATATATATATATATATATATATATATATATATATTTATATACATATATATATTTATTTATATACATATATATATATATTTATTTATTTATTTATATACATATATATATATATATATATTTATATATATATATATATATATATATATATATATAAACTTAATAATCAATTAAAAAATTTAATTATATGAATCTAATAATACTGAATCCCATTTCAAAATAACAATGGTAAATATGGAAGTAAAATTCCAACGTTTTCAAACAAAATTAAAAAACTATAATATATAAAGTTAAAAATTTATAAAATATCCAAGTGCAACCTCAGACTTAGGACGGATAAGTGGGGTTAAACTAGTTTGATGGCGCCAACCTTCTCCCTATTGCAACTTGGTAAGTTAATCGGAAAATATGCACTTCTCAAAAATTAAAAAAATAAAAATTAAAAAGTTAAAATTAAACCATTCAACTTGAAAAATTATACTATTCGCCATCGCATTCTGAAAGATATTACTATAACATTAATATTATAACATTAAAATATTAAAATTCTAAAACAATTTAGTGCGTAATAAAAGTGAACCATCGAACACCAAAGATGATGCACCCATCTTTAAAATAGTTGTTTAGGTAGCAAAAATATCAAAATTCGAAAGTTCAAATTAAAAACCCAATATATTCACAAATGAATATAGTTTAAATCATTAAAAACTCACCAAAGCGCATCCTATATTTCAATACACAATTTTTGAATGATTTCCCATGTTTAATACAACAATTACCACTCCTATCATCCTTATATATATATATATATATATATATATATATATATATATATATATATATATATATATAAAGGAGAAAAGCGACTCACTCACTGACTAATCACGATATCTCCGGAACTATTAAATCGACCCCAAGTGGCGTAGTGAAGAATTAAGGGGCGTTATAGGCAATTAACTCCTTTTTTAAAGTATTAGAAGTAAAATCTTGAAATTGAGTTAGCAGATTCCATTCACTGAGTAGATTTCTGTCATAAGATGGGCTTTGTGCAAATCGTTTCCTAAGTGCCGTTGCGGGGGATTAAGGGGCGTTATAGATAATTATTTCCATTTTTAAACTATTAGACGTACAGTCTTGAAATTTTATAAGCGGATCCTTTTCATAGAGTACAGTTCCCTACAGAATGGGTTTTGTGAAAATCGAACCCAAGGGGCGTTGTAGAGAATTAAGGGGCGTTATTGGCAATTAACTCCTTTTTTAAAGTATTAGACGTAAAATCTTGAAATTGAGTTAGCAAATTCCATTCAGTGAGTAGTGATCTTTCATAAGATGGGTTTTGAGAAAATCATTTCCTAAGTGGCGTTGCGGGGGCTTAAGGGGCGTTATAGATATTTATTTCTATTTTTAAACTATTAGATGTACAGTCTTAAAATTTGGTAAGCGAATTCCTTTCATGGTATATAGATCAGCTACAAAATAATTTTGGGGAAAATTGATCCCCAAGGGTTACTGAGAGTATTAAAGGGCGTAATAGATAAATATTTCCGCTTTTCAACTAATAGAACCCCCTGCTTGAAAATTAGAAGGTATGTTCCGTTCATGGAATAAAGTTCCTTCTACAAAGACTTTTGCAAAAACGGACCCCCAAAGGAGTGGGGTTGCGAGGGATTAAGGCGTGCTATAGAAAAATTCCTGTTTTTGAATTTAACTCATTTACTTGAAATTTGTTGAGCACTTTTCTTTAGTTGAATAGAGTTCCACTAAGAATGGATTTTACATAAATCAACTCCAAGGGGAAGCGGGGAAAGTTATTGGGGCGTATTGATAGACAAAATTCCCGTTTTCGAACTGCTAAAACTATAATAATAACATTTGGTTTGCATGCTGCTTTTGTTGAATTAGAATCCGCTAAGAATGCTGTCAACGAGGTATTGATGATAAAAATTCCGTTTTTCTGCTAGATTTATACTTGAAATTTAGCACGCATGTTTATTTTATGGAGTAGAGATCCACTGAAAGTTGCTTTGGTGGAAATCCACTTGATTATGAGGTTAAGTGAGCGAAAAAAAATCTTTCTACTTCTATTTTAGATATAAATAGAAATTAGATATTATATTTTCTGTTCTTTTTATATCAAGGGATGAGAGTGTAACATCTATAACTATATTTTTCAATACAATTTAATTCTTAATGCTAGATATCAATAATTAATATATATGCAAACAGTATACATATATACAACATCGTGAAATACCCAGTGAAACGGGTGGGTAACGGCTAGTATATATATATATATATATATATATATATATATATATATATATATATATATATATATATATATATATATATATATATATATATATATATATATATATATATATATATATATATATATATATATATATATATATATATATATATATATATATATATATATATATATATATATATATATATATATATATATATATATATATATATATACACAACGTATAGGAAGGTACTGGTATATATAACTTAACTACATAGTCACCATACTTATCGAAATATTTGTTCTTTAGGTACACGAAAACATTGAAACCAGCATCGCAGAAATCGGCATCAAGATTATCCAGACACAATATTATGTGCAACAACAATAGATATTTTGATTAATTGTGCAATCTTAATATTAGTATTGAGACGATCATCTTAAATCCGAACTTTAACACAAAGAACTTAATTATCAGAAATGTACGTTCTTTCCCTATCTGCCCATTCTTTATTTCGCACATCTTATCTTTGTCATATTAAGTGTGCCAAAACCACAAATATTTTTGTGAAATAACAATTGTACTACTTAATTCTATGAAATGTCGATGAATTGCAGCTGCATAATTTTTCTTTAAACGCAAGAACCACGTTGCTCTTCTTATTTCAATCGCGAACCATGGTTCCGTTAACGCAGCCATCTTCTAAGTGAGATTTAGTTATGTTATTCGGGTAACAACTCTATACATATATCTACCGGCTCCATTTGAATCGTTTAATCGTCTACATTAGGGGTCCACAACCTATGGCACGCGGTAGAATTCTCAGTGGCACTCCGCCCTACTCTACAAATTTGTCAATTTTTGAGTGGGTGGAAGTTGATAAATTTGAATTGGACCGTGTTTGACAAATATCCTCATAATTATGAACATTTATGCAATTACGAAAATATGTGAAAGATACCTCTAAAGACAAATCTCTAGAGCTATAATATATACGGCTGTGGATTATAATATATATAACTGAGATATTTAATTGTGTAAAGAGAGAAAATTGCATGTTCTCTGCTTTTGTTTACACTAATCAAAGTAAAATATAAAAAAATATATTGGAGTCCTCAAAGAAAGTGTTTCACAAGTGAATGAACAGAATCGAGTTAAATTGAACTCACACATTATACTCTTAATTTTGCGATAGGGAATTAGAGAGGTGAAAGCTCTAGGTTTCCATTAACATTTTTATTTGTATTTTTATTTAACTGTAATGAAGCGAAATACTCATATTTTGCGTTGTCTTTTTCTTATTTTAATAAATGTGTTTAAAAATGCAAAATATATGTACAGTTATATTTTTTTTTTACTTTTGTTGACGAAATAGTTATGTTTTGTGCTGTTTATTTTCATGTTAAGAAATTTATTTAAATAATGGAGAATTAATGCATAATAAAACTTTAAATTTACCTTTATTTTCTAATTCTATGTGCAGTTTTGGGGGAATACAATTGCTTCAAACATATCCTACAGTGTGGGACGCTGAATCATATTGGTAAATTGGTTTGGCACGTCACAGCTGAAAGGTTGCCGACCTCTGGTCTACATTATTGTAAGAAGGATTCTTATTCTTACGGATAATTTGCACACCCTGTGATGTACCTCCCCTTGGAAGTACATCCCTCGAAGCATCAGCGTGAGCTAGAGGTGTAGGGTTAACGAAAAAACTAGAATCAAACATTATCTTAATATGATTTTATTAAGATATTCAACTTAAACTTTGAACAAATATAATATTAATAATTAATGAGAGAATCTACGATGACGCAATATGCAACACACAATATAATTCAGACCAATCTCAATAATCGAGCCGCCTAATCTTCAAATATACTAATAAGTAAACAATCCTACCTTATATTATTCTGTAATAAACTTGTCTTTATCTACAATGGTATGTATAGCTTGCCGTTTAACTTCTAGTCGGACACCAATATGTTCATCCGCGACACGTAGAACTTAAATCTTGAACGACCAACTTCAATAACCATCAACTGCCACAACGCACGTCAATTGTCTAACATTCCTTTACATTGCCATTACGCTTACTCTAAGATCCTATATTTATCCTATATTATTTGCATCTCTTCACTTCTCGTTTCTTGGATTTGGTTGGAAAAGAGTTGCGATTAATTCTGACCCAAAGAACCCAAAAGACTTGTTAAAGAAAAGACGCGTAAGACGTCACAACCCAACATAACTATTGTTACCTTATTTTTTTAAACCATCAATTAGGTTTGAAATGAAATATATCCATTAACCTAGTATCAAGAGCTCAAAATAAGTAGCATTGTGTAATTATTTTCTGAAAAATTCAAGATCAGATGCGGTCTGGCATGTCCTATCACGGAATTAATGACTGATTTAAAAATCATTACAGGAATGATCCTTGCTATATAACCTTGACTATGCTCCACAAGAATATAATGAGAATAGATAAAAGAATTTCGATTTAAAGGGTTGAAAATGTTTACATATAGGCCGTAAGGTCTGCGAAAATGCGCCACAAGAGTAAAAAGTTTAACTCAATTGCAAATTCTAGACTTTATACATTAGAGTCTTCTCATAAACAGTTGATAGAAGTAGAATTAAAAGGTATTTAGATTTAGAGTTGACGTGTAGCAGTGTGCAGACGATATCATTGTACTTCATTTACATTAAGTACATTACTTACATTGTACTTCATTTGCATACTGGATTTAATTTGATTAAGTTTAGTACTGATTTAAAATTAGATAAGCTGCATAGAATTAAAGTACCACTTTTAATTTTTATTTTTACAGTTGTTTTTTCATTGTTTCCTTGTTCACACATGCTAATTTATATATTTTAAGTTGAATATTTAAATGCAATTGAACCTTTTAAAACTTACTGTTTAATGAGTTCTGAATTTTAGTCCCAGGGCACTTGCAAATTAATTCAGATAATATCAAGGGAACATTTTTAAAGATATCCCTTATGTATTATATAATCGTACATATTTATAATGAATAACATAACTTTTAAAAATAAATTATGTAGTTTTAAGAGAATTCCATTCTACTCGCCTTTCTAAGAATTGTTATGCAATTGTTTAACAGACGTTATAAGAGCTTTTAAAGATAGTTTTTTTTTGGAACAAATTTAACTTTTGGTACAATTAGCCATCTGTTGAAAAGGGCAACAATAAGAAATCAAATGCTTTTAGAGAATTAGTGTTTTCTTTTGATTTTTTTACTTGCCTCTCTCTATCTTAGTATACTATTTACTAGTATATTTTATTGAATTCTATGTTCTAATACTAGCCACAATAGTATAGTGAACCAAGTCACAAACTTGTTCGTGGCATTTTTGAAACACGAGTTTAATTCCTAATGCCATAAAGAATCGCTAAGTGATGGTAAATGTATATCGGAGTTAAGTCCTTACGTTGACATAGTGTTGAAATTAGAAGAGTCTGTTCCAGCTCACAGGTGTTACCTTCTTGTTTGACCATGACCAAGATTACGAGCTCAGTGCCAATACGTCATAAATAAACACTCACTCTATTCACTAATTAGGTGTGTGTGTGTGCACGTGTACGTGTGCATGTGAATGAAAAATAGCTTTAAAAGTGTTTGCTACTTTAAGTATGTTCTAGGGAAATTTTTAAACTTTATTACAGGGAACGAAAAGTCATTTCACAGTTTAAAATCTGAATAATTTCTGAGAAGATAATAATTATTATTATATTCTTAATCTAAAAATCGAAAACTGGAACTTAAATTATAGAAAATGCCCAAGTGAACAACGCACGAAAATTAAATATTACATTGTAAATTCACGCATGTTACAACTACACATATTTGTGCTAAATTTTCATTTTATTAGTCCTCCTTCAAAGCTAATAAAAATGTAGATGATTAAATGATTTGACTTACAATTATCTGTCGAAAAGGCTTTACGAACTGGAAAACCCTTCTCAATTTACAGCCGGTAGAATCCCGATCATAAACAAGCCAGTGGAGCACCAGAAACATCAGCTTCATTCCGTTCTCATGAAATTTAGATGGTTGAATATGATCAGTTTATTGAAGTAGTGTAAATATGTTCCGTGCAATTTCTAACTCGTACAATAAATGAAAAAAGAGTTAACAATATAAACTGCAGCATTACACTGGTATTCAGCGAAGAAACTGATAAAAGATGCAAATTTCATTAACTATCTATGAAGGAGAAGACACATTTCCCCTTATATATTTCTGTGAATAAACAAAAACAAGATATTTTCGATAAAAAAAATACAGGGTGTTCGAAAAAAATGATCCATTTCCTTCAAGATACTAATGTATTGATTTCTTTCACGGGTGTTTGAAAACATGCCCAGAAGAAAGAATATCCATCTTTCCTGAAACTGGTTGGTAAAACATAAGAAGAGATGTGTCAGCTGTATTAGTGAAAATACGGAAAACCGCTACCAATGAGGGCAGTTATAAGGCTACGTGTGAACAAATTCAAATAAGCTGGTAGTGTGGTGGGGATGGGAAACGTCGTGAATGGCCATCAAAATCTTGCTTGCATACTTATCTACTCGGGAGAATCGAGCTCACGCAAAGGGTTTCGAGCTGCGTACCGTTCTTCCAGAGGATACTTTGTTAGGAAACTAAATGGATTACATGTACGAAATGGTCCTGAATGAGGAACCCTCCTCAAAAATCTTGAAAACAGGGGAAAGAATGTAAGATACAGTAAAAGTACTTTACACAGACATGAATACAAAGATGTTGTATTAGTAATGAGACAGGATGGATCTTGAAAAGAAATAAGATTCACATTGAAATCCCTCCTTTAAAGGAATGCAAAATTAGGGTGTGAGGGAGTATTATATAAATGAGAGTGAAGGTCCAAACATTTTTCCTATTATATTTTTGGAAAGAGATCAATAAAGCCAGTTCCCAAGCAGCAACAAATGCGAAGCCATCATAAAGGGCAGAAACATTCCCAGGAGTTCGTCATGAGGCCAATATTTGTAGTTGGTTAAGAAACCGGTGACAAAATGGGAAGAGGCTTAACTACAACTCCCCTCCCTTCTCCAATATCTTAGCACCCCAAGACAAAGGAAGCAAGAGCCGAGAAAGAACGCAAGAAAAACACCTTCTGAATAGTAGAACCAAAGTGGAAGGGAGTTGAAGCCGGTCGAAAGAGAGGAGTGGAACAGCAAAAAGTAAGAAGATAGTCGATTTTTTAAAAATAATAGCAAAATCCGAAGGTCAGGAAGCAGAAGGTTTTAACTGAATTTGTACACAAGTAGCCTGATACTGGCCCTTGTTGGTGATTGTTTTCCAACTAACAGCTTACGCACCTCTTCATAAGTTTTACTACCCACTTTTTAGAAAAAACGCGATGACTATTATTTCTTCTAAGAAGAGCATTTCTTCAAACACCTTTGAAAGATATCAACACATTAGTGTTTTCATGAAAAATGAACGTTATTTTTGGAACACCCAGTATGCCGTCAAGTTATTAACTTGAGCTGTACCTTTTTACTGCCCTAGAGTGTTGCAGGACAACATCTCAAAGTATAATCGACCCTCCTTTTTTTGAGGATGGCTACAATAAATATAGTGAGACATTAAGAATATTTGATAATTTCTGGACACTCAGCACAGAGAATGTGCTATAAGGTATTCATCCAAAGATATAGTTTCCTTACCTACTTCTTTAACCTAGTTCAAGAATTATTACATCACGACCACGATGTCGTGTGTATGAAAGAACCCAGTCAGACCGTTCCATGGACCAAGATGAGTGTTTGGTAATCTGTTCAATATTATCCTCATGGATATTTGTTAACGAAAACCAGATCCCTATTTCTTGTACAGCATCAGGAATAGATGGTCAGTTGAAAATAAGAGCAGGTGTTAGTTCAATATCAGAACAGTTATCACAATTTCTATGAGTTTTTATACTATCCATATCAAACGTCATTCATCTGTAATGACCTGTTTTTAACCTAACAATAGTCTTTGTTATAAGGAATTATCCACTCATATTAGAGTTGATGCTTTACAGGAATTCGCTCACATCTCAATTTGAACTTTGCAACAGAATTTGCGTCCAATAAGGTAACATTGACAACATTGACATTATTGAGAATTCTAGCCTCTTTCACCAGTTTATCCACATTTACATTGCCTGTAATGTTCAACATGCAAGCAACCATTGGAGGAATCAGACTTTATTGAACTTATGTAATCTAAACAGGCGGACAGGAGCTCATGTAATAAAAACATTAATTATTTGATATATAATTGTCACATATCGAATAAAGCTGCAGCTGGAATTATTAGCATTTAATGTATACAAATATTTTATATGATAGAAAGTTTGTTCATGCTAGAAACAAGTTGACTTACTACTAATAAAATAAATTATATATTTATTAATCATATTAATGAATACAAATATTTGTCCAGGTGTGTTGATATATATTTATATGAAGAATATATGATGCAGTATATTATAGTTTTCTTATAAATATATTATCTATTCGCATGTAGTTCATCAAATGATAGAATTAATACAACTATTGTAAATATATTTATAATATTATTATCACAACACATTTCGGTATAAGATACATAACACTTCGACATTGCACAATGCTTGAATCTATGAAAATCACACTCATGTTTTGATTGCTTCATGTACAATAATAATTTTTTGGTCTGACAATTCTGCATTTTTACCCATCAATTTATTTTTTATTTCTGGTTTAATGTGCGTAGGTTATCTGAGAAAAAAGGGTAGGATGATTGAGTAAAAACTATTTTATCTTTGGCAGGAGAAAATAAATTACTTCATTGACCCTAATATCCTTGAAAGTAGGTCCGTTGTATGATTACACACTTTGAGTGCCAATCCTGTAATTGTTGAAAATACTTCTGGATTGCTTCTTTTGAAACGATATTCGTCTTTTCTATAGCGTTAAACATTCTCTTTTCACTCTCAAACACAGCATTCTTTTAAAAACGTATCCAGTTTTAAAAACAACCTGAAGTTTCAAGATTCTATATCTTGAGAGTAGAGAGATTGGGAAAAGGCTGGAATTCCACATAGGTTCTTTCTGCTCTACCGACAACAGCTGTTTCAGAAATAACACAGCCATTCCTCACATGTTCAAATAATCTCGCAAAAGTGATTTTGCGTATTATTTACTCTTCTCAACCTGTATGGAAATATTTCATACTATCAAACAACGATCTCTCATTTTACCAGATTTTTTTTTCTCGGAGCAACCGCGACATTCTGTGAGGTATGTAGTATTTCAGAACATTGGTAGCTACCTGCTAATGTGTAAAAGTTTTCTAATTGGTTAAAACAATCTTTCGTACTCCAAGATCCTCTCATAAAACTGCTGAATGTTTCGAATATTTTTGCTTTGAGAACTACAAAAGATTATACAAAATTTAATACAGCGTCTTTGAATAATTTGGTCACTCATATTTTAATAAAGGCAAAAAATTACAAACACTTTATCAGTACCCAATTCCGGAACAAGTACATAGCATAATCTTTAACATGAAGAGGAAAGGAACTTAAAGAAGTAGATAATGCTCCATTGCGCAAAGTGGTGTTAACCATCTCGCTGCGTAGTTATTTTATCAAAGTAGATTCAAAAATTACGTATTTCGAATCTACATTTTAGACTTAAAATATATAAAAAGGTTTTTTGAAACAGTTTTTATTTAAAAAAAGGAATTAAATCATCAATATATGGACATAAAAACATAAATGAAAACAAAGAAATGAGCCTTACAGTAGTCGTATATGATGGGTAACATCTGTCATGTTATCTTAGTAAATACGCAATAGTAACTTAGATCCTGAAAAAAATGAATTGGGTATGATTGGAAATAATTTTATCTTTAATGGAAATTTTATTTAATTAACACAAGAAGTAATGCATTTTTTTATCATAAATAACTATTCTTGATCTATTTGGAGAAGAGCGGAAACAATAGACTTATGATAACTAAATATGACGCATATACTTGTGATTTCAAAGTATTTAAAAACCTTTGAAAAACAGCTACAATAACATTGCCACTGTTTGTTATTGAAATATTTTTATTTGCGTTCATTTTGAGCTAGAATTCATCATTCAAGAAAGCTATGAGCTACTCAGATTTTGGCAAATTGAAAATAAAGTTTAAAAAATCCCCGCAAAATCATGGGAAGCGAGTGATACTTTTCTTTAAAAGAGCAGAACCACCTTCGGTATATGGTAAAAGTACAAAATGCAGGAAATATTCAATTCTTTGTACCGTTTGATTTCAAGAAATGTATGTGACCACCGAAATCCTAGTTTGTCCGTTATCAAATAAGCATTCTACCGTACATATGTCCCCCAATATCGTTACTAATAATACCCAGCCCACTAGTTTGACGATAAGTAATGTTCATATGAAGAGGCACAACATGTGAGATTTTCAGTTTGCGATAAATCACAACACCAGCTGTTCTGCGGCCCGGTCGCTTAAACTGAATGCAGCAATGGAAGTTAGGTATCAAAACACGTTCATCATTATCTAACCACGTCTCTGACAGTATGAGTAACGAACATTTTTATGAAATAACGTCGTCGAAATCGGTTTGGTGAGCCCTTTGACTATTGAGCGTAAGGGTCGCAAGTTTATCCTGGGTGAAGTCTAAGACTTGCTGGTATGTGCGAAGTGGATTTAGATTATCATTGGGTGGTTGTGTGACCAGAGTATCCGGTTCTTCCGAGCTATAACCTCTTATCTTTAGGATTTTGACTGACAGTGACGAATTCACTCTTCCCCTTTATTAATGAAAAAAAGTAATTCCACAGTAAATAATTTAACTAAGGGAATTTAGACAGGACTACGTTTAAGAACTTTTGATTTTTTTTTTTATTAATGTAAGAAAGAAACGAGTTTTACAGTAGTCGCATATGATGCGTAACATCTGACATGTTACCGTGGTAAATACGCAATATTAATTTTTTCCTGAAAAAATATGAATCGGGTGTGATTGGAAATAATTTTCTATCGAATAATTTATCTTTAATGGAAATTGTATTTAATTAACAAATTGAGTAAAAATGCAATATTTTATCAAAAAAAATTATTCTTGTTCAATTAGGGGAAGTGCCGAGACTATAGACTTATGATAACTAAAATATGCCACATATACTTGTGATTTCAAAGTATTTCATCGTTGGGTGGATGACCTGAATACCCAGCTCATTTGAGCTACAACCTCATATCAGTAGGTAATTGAGTGACTGTAGATGATTGATTTTTGCCCTTTGTTAAGTTTAAGTGCTTTAAAAATAAAATACAAATAGTTAGATATTTTTAAACTGAAAAAGGAACCAAGGAATTGAATCTAAACCAAGAAATGATTCGGGATAATCAAATAAAATATAAGCAAAACATGTTAACTTAATTTAATCCAGTTATTGAAAAAATATAAAATACGCTTACGTGGAGGACCACAGTGCCTCTTCCTACCAGAAAAATACATAAATCAAAAAACTTATGACGAAGAAAAAAAAATATTATAACGGATTATTGCTAAAATAAAAAATTGCTTTTTTCAAGAATTCATTAACGCAGTAAAAAAGAAATTTTCACTTAAAAATTAAACCCTCAAAAAAATTAAAACTTGAATGAAAATGTAAGTTTATTCTAAGTGAAGGGCTTGGCGTCAAAAACAGATTTTCGAGCCAAACAACTTTTGGCTGTTTTTGCACTCTGCAAGGCTGTTTTTTTTATTTTAATACTCATTAATTTGTGTATCTTTTATTTTTATGCATTATTATTTCTGATATATTATTGTGGTTTATAGTACTCAATGTTGGTTGTGTAATAGAACAACTACGCTGCAAGGCCTGACTTAATTACTGTACTCTCCCTCTCTCTTGGCTACTTTTAAAGATATTTTCATACCAACTGATACCACAATTTAGCGCATACAACAGAAGCGGAATCAGAGTTGGAGAGTTATTTTGAATGTTGGTATTGGGGTAGGATAAAATGCAAGTAACAAGATTTCCTTTCATTAGAAAAACCAAAATGTAACTTTTTTTCCCATCATATAAAGCACGAAAGAATCTGTTTTGATATCATGGTGCAAATTTTGCTGCGGTGATGCCAATACGTAAGTACGCTTTTCCTTTATTGGCAAATTCCATGTTTTTCCATTGTAACAAGAAGGTAGAAAAATGTATAAAGAAAATGACATTCAATTCAAACTAATTAGGATTAACAGACTGTCAATGGTGTGATTTAAGTTAGAATTTCTATTTACATATAAAATTTCTTGACTCTTTTTCTTTTGAGCTATTTACAGTAGTTTCATTAAAATCAAACCTTAATTGATCTATTTAATATAGCTGTTTGGTTTGAATTAATGTTATGATTTCTAATATGTGTATAAGGTTACTCTTTTATATTTATTTATTTCTTTTTCAATTTTAAATATTGGAGATTTTTGGTTGTGTGTTGGTTTTTATTGTTCAAAACTGTTTATGGCAAATTTTATCGAAAATAGGGCTTACTTTTACTGTTTTAGATAACCCTTTAATTTAAATTATTATTATAACTAGCTGTATGGCCCAGTATTACTTTGAGATAAAAAAATTGTTGTAACCTTGAAAAGATTTTCCCATATTTCCCTCTGTATTTCTTTAAAATTCAGCGTTGAAGTGATTTTATGTGTCTCATGCCATCATGGTTTAATGTTGCTTCTAATAATCTGTTCCTCACATATTTTCCTGGAGATCGTAAGCATATTTTATGTTATACTGTCCATATATGAAATATATATTCACTTATCATTATAGTTACTTATCATTGAATGTGCTGATTCGTTTGCTCTTTGCTATAAAATTATAATATTTAATATAAATATTGTAAAAAAAGTATTGTCTCAATTAATTTTTGAGCAACACGGTTTATTATTTGTTTCATTCAGTACTGTTGTTGGTTCTGGACTATTTCAACGGATACCTGTTTTATCTGAATTTTAATTTTAGTTCCTACTAATTAATTTTTTTTAGTATTGAATTAAATCTAATTTTCTTTTGCACTTTAAAATTCAGAGTTAATGCAATTTTTGTCGTGTGTCGTTATGGTTTAACTTTCCTTCTTACAATCCTTCATATAGATTTTAATAGTTTTATGCATGTGCATTTCCATGACATTTTCTTTGGTTGAAAAAAAAGATGATTGTGCTTTTCTTCATTAATCAGCAGAGGCTGATCAATGTTGAACATCATAAAAACATATGCGCAGTTATTTATACTCGCATTCCAACGGTGAAATGAATAAAAAAAAATGACGATATTGAACAATTTGTTGATACTAAAAAAACAATGCAAGGAAAAAATATCAGATTACGTAAAATCCAGCATATATAAAGCTCACATATACTTTTGAGCTGCATATTTTAATGTTTGTTATGTTCACCATATAATGCATACCCTCTTTTTTACGAAGAAACCTGAAATGTACAAATGCAATGCTCGCATGTTTTGAAGTCATTATTCCAAGGTATAGAAAAAAAGTAGTGTACTTCTATATAGAATTATAACCCTTTTTGAGTTCATAAGGAATGTCATTTCCCATAGCAGAAACATATTACTACTATTACTTTTCTGTTATAAATTTTATTTATATTTTCATTCTTTTATTTATATTTACCTTTTTGTCGTGTTAATTTTCTCTTACATTCAAATATATACTTTTATGAAAGCATTGTTTTCTCTGAAGCGAAGTTTCAATGTGAACACACATTAAAATTTTTTTAAAATTTTGCGTACACTGTTCTGCTATGGCTGTACCATCTTTAAATTATATTACGTTTGCAAAAAATAAACTGAATTTTGTTTATTTTAATATTTAAACCATGATACCAAAACCACAAAAATTCTAACATATTATGTGTAAAAAACAAATCGGTCAGATTTTGGTCGAAAATGGCTTCAATTTGGCTCTGGTGACGCTAATACGCAAGTACTGATAATAATTACTTATTCTTTAACGCAAATATATCAGTAGATTTTTTAGACAATCTTCACTTCTTACCTGCTTTTATTCATATTTTCAAAAATAATAATAATAATCTGTTACACAAAGTTTATTTCTGTTAGAAAAAACTTTATTGCTTTTCTTTGTTCAACGACAAGTTCTAAATCCCGCTTATTGTAACAATAAAGTAGAAAATCCTAGCTAGCAGTATTAACAAGAAGAAAATAATACTAAATTAAACTAATTCCTATTAACGGATTGACAATATTTGTAAAAAACTACCTTCCATTTATGTCAACAATTGTTATTGACCAGATTTCTACATGTTGCTTTTCGGTTTGAATTAATGTTATAATTTCTACTAGATGCTGGGTTACTTCGTATTTATTCATGTCTAAATTTTTTATATTTAAGAATTTCCGTGAGTGTTTGTTTGTTCAGAGTACTGGTTGTGGTAATTTCATCAAAATTAGGGCTAAATTTTTCTGTTTTAAATAACCTTTTAGTTTAAATTAATGCTGTAATTTATATTTTAGTGTCGCACATTTTTATGTATGTTTATTTTCTGAACTGTAATTTTCTTGCTTATTGTACTTTCGATTATGTGATACCGTGACTCAAAAGTTAATTTTTAAGCCAAAAAATGATTTAAGCGTTTTGTAAACAGAAGCTAAATTAAGCTAATTGCTATTAATGGTTTGGCAATATTTGAAAAAAAAACTACCTTCAATTTATGTCAACAATTGTCATTAACCAGATTTTAGCATTGTTGTTTTTTTTGTCCTCATAGTTTTTAACCCAATAAGTACTCATCTATTGTTCTCATGGAAGCATATATATAGTTAAGCTTATTCATCAAGAAGATCTCACCAGAAACTATGAATGGGATTAAATGCCCAGCAAAATAATTTTTTTTGTACTTTAAAATTTAGAAATAATCCATTTTTTGTCGTTCTGCATCATGCTTTAACTTTCCTTCTTACATCTGTTCTTCATATAGATTTTTAAAGATTTTACATATGTGCATTTCTATGACATTTTCTTTGGTTGAAAAAAAATATTATTAATTCTCTTCCCTCGGCAAATACTATATTCTCATCATTATAGGAAAACATCAGATGCTGATCTGTGTTGATCATATATTTTGTCGCATGGCATCTTGCATCAATTTTGCTTTTAACATTATTCAAATATATGCTAAATATATTTATACCATTTGTGATCCAAAAGTTTTTGAGAGGGAAAGATGCAGCTTGATACAATTTTTTTCATATTTCTCTTTGGATTTTATTTAAAATTCTGTGTTGATGTGATTTTACGTCTCATGCACACGGTTTAACTTTGTTTCTGATAATATGTTCCTCATTTAGTTTTATGAAGATCATATATTTTGTATATATACTGTTCATATATGGTATATATATATTTCAATTATCACTATAATTATCATTGTATATACTCATTTGTTTGTTCTTTGCAACAAAATAAAAAAAAAACTCTTTAACTAAAATTTTGCAAAAAAATATTGTTTAAAAAATTAACTTTTTATCAACAGGGTTTATTAGTTCTCTCATTAGGTTCATTATGGTTTTTTTTTCAACGTAGGTCTGTTTCAGGTAGTTCATTTTAGCTCTTACTAATTTAATTTTTTCCCTATTTTTATTATATCTGAATTTTATATTAAATGTAAAATAGATGTTAGATATTATTACTTCCATTCCTCATGTGATATTAATTTAATGCTACAGAAAATTTAATTTAATGCTTTATTACAATGTAGGCTTATTTTATCTATTTTTTACAATTTTAGTTTGTAATAATTTTATTTTTTTCCAGTTGAAGGCTTCCTAATGTAGGTTATTTATGTTAATATTTTAAAGAAATAGTTTATGATATACTTTTTTCTTTTGGCTTATCTATTTCAGATTATTTCACTCATAGTTCCCATAGCAGAAATATACTACTGTTATTACTTTTCTGTTATAATTTTTATTTATATTTTCATCCTTACATTTCCATTTACATTTTTAACAAGTTAATTTTCTCTCTTATATTCAAATATGCGTTTTTATGAAATCATTCTTATCTGTGAAGCGAAATTGCAATGAGAACACTCATTAAAAAATTATTTTTTACTTTCGGATACACTGCTCTGCAATGGCTCTAACCTCTTTAAAATATATTATGTTTGCAAAAAAAGCTAAATTTTATTCATTGCGCTACAGGGACACAGCGAACGATTTTCCTTTCTGTATATGCAGTTGGACTATTAGTTTTGTTTGTTGCCATTTTTTAATTTAATAAATTAATTCACATTTGAAAAAACTGTATATTACCCACTGTCATCCACTACAAGTTAAAAAATAAATAAAAGCAATGTCCATATATATTATGGTTAATTATTAATTGCCATCCTAATTTTCTATGTGTTTTATGATACTTCAAGAATTCTCTAAAGTTACAAAAGTAATTTTAATTTCAAAAAATATTTTCATTGTTTTACTGAACATAATATAATTTTGTATTAAAGGGTGTTTTTTTAGAGGTATAGAACTTTAAATTGCAATAAAACAACGATGTATTGTTCGATTGACATGAATTTTTTTTATTCGAAAGATAATCTTGTGGCATTACATTTTAAATATGATTTCTGGCATATGACTGCCACTGCTGGCTCGGATGTAGTCCAATCTGGACGTCCAATTTTCGATGACTTTTTCCAACATTTGTGGCCGTATATCGCCAATAACACGGCAAATGTTGTCTTCCAAAGGGTCAAGCGTTTGTGGCTTATCCGCATAGACCAATGACTTTACATAACCCCACAGAAAATAGTCTAGCGGTGTTAAATCACAAGATCTTGGAGGCCAATTCACAGGTCCAAAACGTGAAATTAGGCGGTCACCAAACGTGTCTTTCAATAAATTGATTGAGGCACGAGCTGTATGACATGTTGCGCCGTCTTGTTGGAATCACAGCTCCTGGATATCATAATTGTTCAATTCAGGAATGAAAAAGTTAGTAATCATTGCTCTATACCGATCACCATTGACTATAACGCTGTGGCCTTCATCGTTTTTGAAGAAGTACGGACCAATGGTTCCACCAGCCCATAAAGCGCACCAAACAGTCAGTTTTTCTGGATGTAACGGTGTTTCGACATACACTTGTGGATTAGCTTCACTCCAAATGGGGCAGTTTTGTTTGTTGACGTAGCCATTTAACCAGAATTGTGCTTCATCGCTAAACAAAATTCGCTTATGAAAATTCCGCACAGAACTATTATTTTCGAAATAAAATTGCACAATTTGAAAGCGTTGTTCAGGCGTGAGTCTATTCATGATGAATTGCCAAACCAAACTGAGAATAAATCACTTGACAGCTGTTAAATCGGTCGCCATCTTTGAAAGTAATGCCAACCTAAATTTCTATACCTGGAAAAAGAACACTCTTTATATTCTTTCATTTACATACCACTTATAAAAATATTTCTTGAATATG
This sequence comes from Trichonephila clavipes, assembly GCA_019973935.1. Taxonomy (NCBI): domain Eukaryota; kingdom Metazoa; phylum Arthropoda; class Arachnida; order Araneae; family Nephilidae; genus Trichonephila; species Trichonephila clavipes. Next base: position 131,471 of record BMAU01000480.1, on the reverse strand, counting down.
AAATTCATTTTACACACACATGAAAATGTTAAAAACATAATAAGCCATGTATTACTTTTGAAAATTATAATAAAATTGATAATTTTTAATTATTTTTAAAGGGTAGTTAAACAAAAATAAAATAGACACATTTATCAATTTTATTTGTCATGTTTTACGTTAATTTTATCGATGCACATAAGAGTGTTAGCATATTTTATTTTTGGAAAATATATACTACTTCTTTAAACTGCAATAACCTGTGCAATACAAAGAAATTTCGAAAAAGTATATTTTTCTGAAGCTTTTGCTTATATAAGTTCAAAAAACACGTGCAACGCCGGGACATACAGCTAGTCAAGAATAAAAATAGTAGAGGAACATTTAAATAAAAAAGATTAGTCGGAATAATTTTTTAAGGAAAATTAAAGAGTAAAAAGTAAAAATTGATAAATGAAAAAATCTGGGGATCGATTCCGATGCAAAGCATTATGAAAGAATGACTCTGACCACTAGACTCAAGGAGAAAAAGGTGAAATAATCATTTAAGATAGATGAAACGAGAGTTGAGAGGAGAAAAGTAGTTACAGGAATGGGGGGGGGATCTGAGAGAATATTTCTAGTTCTGCTGAAATTTGGATCAGGGATATATTTTTCAATATCCAAGATCGAGAGATTACTAGAATTACAACATTTAAAAAAAATGTTGAAATCTGTTTAATGAACTGTCTAATTGACAGCTAATTAGATTAACTGTCTAGTTTTACTTGCGGTCCTGAGGTCAATTTCAAAGTATTTAAAAACCGTTGAAAAAAAACCAGCGTCAATAACAGTAGCACTGTTAGTAGTCGAAACAATCTAATTTGTGTTTATTTCGAGCTTGAGTTCATAATTCATAAAAGCTATGAGTGGCTCAGCTTTTGGCAAACTGAAGTTAAAGTTAAAATCATCACTCAAAATCAGGGGAAGCGAGTGATATTTTTTTAAAAGAGCAGAACCACCTTCGCTATATGGTAAAAGTAAAAAATGCCATAAATCTTTAATTTTTTTGTACTGTTTGGTTCGAAGAAATGTATACGCCGACAGAAATCACTGTTTTTCCATTTTCAAATAAGCATTCTGCCGCACTTATGTTCCCCATAATTATAACTAACGGATTTAGAGTCAAGCGTTCGAGTGCTTGATGGCTATTACAGTAGGAGCGAGTATAGCGAAACAACACATCCATGCACTCTCATTGGTCAAATCATGTAGAGAGCGCTTGCGTCACTTCCGGTTACACATATCCGTCCCTTTTCCCGAAATCACTTCCAACAAATATTCAGAAACCGAGAGGAAAAATGCTACACATAAAAAAATACTTAAAAGTTAAATATACTTATATGAGAGTAAAAAATTCAAATTTAAATCTACTAAAATGCTTTAAGTACTAGAAACCCTCGGGGGAGCCTGTAACCCCTAGAGGGCGCGTCCCCAGGTGGCGGATGGGGGAACGCGTCCATTGTTTTCCAATGGGTGGTAGAAGGGAAATAAAATACCTTCCGTGGACCAACAGGTAGAAGTCCAACCTCCTGGAGGCCATGGCATCTTTTTTTCCATGAATAGTGCAATATTGAGTGATTCATATAATGTTACCGCGTTCGGGGTAGCCGACGTGCCACGGGTTGAAGTCCGGGCCCATGGCGAGAAGTATGCTACGAGGACCCTAAACATTTTGCAGTTGAATATTAATGGTACCCAGAAAAAGATTGAGGAGCCCACTGAGATCCTCAACGTAAATAAGGTACATATTGCGTGTCTACAAGAGACCAAGCTTAACCCAAATCTGAAGCTAAAAATCAAAGGCTTTACTACTCTGCGAAAAGACAGAAAAGACCGGCCAGGTGGCGGCCTTGCTTTCCTTGTTAAATCAGCAGACATAAAATTTAGAGAAATCACACTGCCACCAACTACAGATTACGATGAGAACAACACGGAAGTACAAGCAATCACTGTACTTCTACCGAAGCAGGAAGTAACAATCATTAATGCCTACCATCCAGACAACTCTGACATCAACTTAGATCTCCTTAACACGCTTTTGGACACAAAATCGGACACAAAAATTCTTTTAGGAGACCTAAATTCCAAGAGCCCATTATGGGCTCCAGGACCCTAGACTTGAAAGGCTCACAGATTGAAGACCTGCTCTATGACAACGATCTCTCCATACTAAATAACAAGCGAAGTACCTACCTCTCCAAAAGCAACGGCACAGCATCAGCCCTTGACATCACGGCCATTAACCACCAAAAAGCCAGTCAAGCGACATGGAAGATTCTAAAAAGTGCTATTAGCGATCATTTCCCTATTATAACTTCGATAAACCAAAGAGTTGATGGCACCATCCAAAGCAAAAGTTCCTGGAACTTTCGGAAAGCAAACTTAGGAAAATTCACCTCTGAACTTGAAATGCTCTGCTCCCTTTCTTCGCCACACACACTCGACGAGAGACTACAGTCCTTTGCTTCGCATATTAATGCAGCTGGAAAACGTTCTATCCCTAGAGTCAAAAGAAGAAATGACTGGGTCCCGTTTTGGAAAAACACCAACATAGAGAACTTATTTAACGAACGTGACAAATTAAGTACAGAACTTCAGAAGAATAATACTGAAACAAACAGAATAAGATTTACGAACCTTTGTCACGAAGTTGAAGAGGTGATTTCCTCCTGCAAGCGTAAAAAATGGACTGGATTCTGCGAAACTTTAGATCCCCAAAAATATCTCAGCATTGGAAAGTCATCAAAACTTTTAATAATCAATCAACACACCAAAAAGCAGACCTTCTTACTAACATCATATCATCCTCTGGAAGAGGTGCAGCCACAAATAAGGAAACTGCTTCCCTACTAGCAAAGAACTTTGAAAACAAAAGCAAGCTAACCTTCAACGCAAATGACAGGAAAGTGCTGCGTACCTACAGGAAAACCATTCAAGACTCAAAAAGATATAACCATAAAAATATCTTCACCATACCAATCTTAATGGAAGAGCTAGAAGTTGCCATTGCTTAAATGAATCCCGGCAAAGCCCCTGGTCCGGATGTTATTTTTGGCCGCATGGTCCAACACTTTGGAAATCCTGCAAAAAAAGAACTATTGGAAATTTTTAACCTTTCATGGGCTACTAGCTAATTGCCCAAAATCTGGAAACTTTCCACCGTCATTCCAATTCTGAAACCAAACAAGAATGCTTCAGAGTGCAAAAACTATAGGTCAATTTCCCTCAGCAGCACCCTCTGCAAGCTCATGGAACGGGTTATCCACCGTAGGCTTATGAACTGGCTCATCGAAAACAAAAAACTTCACTTCTATCAAACAGCTTTCCGAACCCATCATAGTACTACCGACCAGATCTTTTACCTGAACGAGTCGATAACTGATGGTTTTCAAGAAAACCCTCACAAGAAAACTTCAGCATTATTTTTGGACATCTCAGCAGCATTTGATAGAGTTTGGCGTTCAAAACTGGTCCATACTATCCAAGGCACCGGAATTAATGGCAAAGCGTTATTGTGGATAAATGATTTTCTCAGAGGAAGAAAATTTTCTGTTAGATTTAACGGGGCACTTTCAGAATCTCGCAGAATGTGGGCTGGAGTTCCTCAAGGCTCTGTTTTAAGCTCCTTGCTCTTTCTCATCTTTATGAACACCATCCACCATCATATCTACCCAGACACAAATATCGCCTGCTACGCTGACGATATTGCTGTATGGCACTCACACAATGACATTACACAGAATCGGAAAAGGCCCTAAACACAATACTGAAAGGTATTGCTGAATGGGCAGAGAATCTTAAATTAACCATCAATGCAGACAAAACAAATTACTGCCTCTTCTCTACCGATAGACGACACAGAAGTAGTTTTAATGCTAATATCAAAATACAGAACTCTCAAATCAAAAAAGATGACCTACCCACCTACCTTGGAGTAACCTTAGATCCCAAACTCCGCTTTTCAAAGCACATCGAACAAACTGCCAACAAAGCTCTTGGAAAACTGAATATTCTTCGAAAGCTATGCGGAACTTCTTGGGGCTCAAGACCTCAAACCCTAAAAAAAACTTTATGCACTGTTATCAGACCGGTTTTAGGATATGCGACCCCAATTTGGACTCCGGCCTCTATTTCTGTTAAGCGGAAACTTGATTCTGTACAACACAGAGCTGCCAAAATTATTATTGGAGCAGTGTCATCAACCAATAATGAAAATGCCGAACTAGAATGTGGTCTGCCTCCGCTAGAAAGCAGGCGCAACCTTGCCACTATCAAGTTCACTAATAAACTACGCTCATATCGTTTGGACCATATCTCTAGAAGAGTTTTTGATAAATGGAAGCATTCTACAAGGCTCAAAAGATCTTCGACTCTCCAACTTGATAGTGAAATCAGAAAAGAACTCAATTTGGATCATTCCTCCTTGGAGTTCCTTCAGGAGCCCCTCATTCCAAAAAACCCACCAAAGAACACCTGTTTCGAATTGGAATTGTTGCAGCTATGTTCCAAAAAAGAAGACCCTGTAACTCTCAGACAAAAAGGACTGGAAACGATAGCAATACTCTCTCAAGATAACTTTGCAATCGCCTACACCGATGGTTCCTCAGACAGATCTCTCAGCAATGGAGGTGCCGGAATCATCTTACTCTTCCCAGATGGTATTAACTACAAAAACAAAATTAACACAGGCATTATCGCCTCAAACTTCACAAGTGAACTCGTGGCAATTAGAGAGGCCCTTATATTATATCAACAAGACCCACATGTTATTGATTCTACAGAAGGATTTGTAATCTTCTCAGATTCTAAATCAGCTATAGAAGCCATAAGAAACGGAGAGACTAACATCTTCTGTGATATTATTACCCTTCTAGAACAGCTGCACATCAAAAGAAAATCCTGTATCCTGCAATGGATACCCGCACATGTCAACATTGAGGGTAATGAAAGTGCAGATATATATATAGCCTCTCTCTCTCGTCAAAGAAGCTAGAGACATCGAACATAAGTGCACCACCATCACACTTGATGATGCTAACGCAGTAGCCAAACATAGAATTATGAATCACACTTTTAAAAAACCCCTAGTTACGGAATTTGACTGTCCCCGAATTATAACATCCACAATTGCCAGATTGAGAACTGAACACCTTAAGGGCATGAAGATTCACCCAGACAAGACAAGATCATATGTTCAATGCAAACACTGCCCAGATCTTCAACTGCCGCCCAATCACATCTTGGAATGCCCAACCGTCGCAACAAAGTGGGAATGGTCCCTCTGAGGGACTCTTTATGGGAACTCCTGTACAGCCCTGATGCTCCCAGAATAGCAGAGGCAGTGACCAAGACTTTCGACGGAATTTAGTGATATCTACTGCATTTATTCATGGACAGAGAACAACAACAAGTACTAGAAAAATATCTTCAAAACGGTGAAAGCACTCAGAATGTAAACAAATTTCAATCAGTGGGTGGGCGAGGTGAGGCCGGACCAATGGTAATGCAGCTTAGAACTTAGTCGTTGTAGATGAGAGACATTGAATGATTTGAAATCAGAAGAACAGCTTTTTTAAAAGCTCATAAAAAATAAAATACATTTTTAAAAATAGGAAAGAACGTGTAAACTTAAGTGTGACCCGGATAAATAATTTTCCAGGGAAAATTAAATTACTTAAGTAAATTTGAAAATAGCGAGCTCCCGGGAATTGAACCTGGGGCGATTCTGTTCAAGTCAGCTACTATAACCATTAGGCTACGAAGGCTCGGGGAAGAAGTTAAAGCAAGCTTTTAAGTTGGGTAAGAAGAGTGAAATGAATTTAATTAAGAATTTTAATTGAAGAGATGATCCGAAAGAATATTATTGGGTATGTTAAATTAGGATCAGGGATGTATTTTTTAATATCAGACATCGAAGGTTTATTAGAGTTATCAATTTTTTGAAAGAAGTTAGCTGCCAATTTTTTGATACATTTTCTAATAGACATCATTTTTCTCGCATATCTGAGGTCCTTATTTCTCATGAACCGTCGAGCGTTTAATATTTGTCGGAGAATGATACTTTTAGAAACTTCAATTTGGTTAATATGAATTTTAGCTGCATGTGCCCAGATTGGCACGGCATACCGGTTAAAACTGGTCTTTGGATTCATGTGTAGATAAGCAACTTATTTTCTCTGCTCTAATATAGAGATTCTTGCAATTAATGGGTAGATTTTACAGACCGATTGTGAATTTAGAGTCAAGCGCTCGAGTTCTGGATGGCTACTAGAGCTGTACCCCGATGCGCTGTGCACCACCACGCGCTCTCATTGGTCAAATCTAATAGCGCACGCTTACATCACTTCCTGTTACACATATCCGTCACTTTTCATGAAATCACTCCAACAAATATCCAGCAAGCGAGAAGAAAGATATTACAAATCAACAAGAGCAGCATAGCTCGCACCAATAAATAGTCAGAAAAATACATACCCATGGAAATCGCGGGGAGCGCAAATTTTGCTACACCTGCGTTGCCCGGGGAAATCGCCAGATGCGCAGCGCGAGGAATAACCTAGTCTCACAGCAGTACGCAGGAAAAATCAAGGTCGTATATTTTTCAGGTATTTTTTAAATCAGCGGTCGCCAAACTTTTTGACCTCACGGACCAGTAAATTCACAATTGAAATCCCACGGACCACGAGAAGGATTTTTTAAGTAATACATATGTTTATTAAAAAATTGTGATAAGATATAAGAACACATAAAATGTACCTTGTTAATAAAATTAAACTATTAAATATGCCGAATATATAATTATCGGTACCGTTATGAAAGCATTATTAAAAACCTATCATAATAAAAAAACTGCAAAAACAAAACAATTAAAAAATGCTTTAAGTACATCAAACATCTAGCATTATGCATTCCTAGTGTGATGGGTGTTCCTGCTTAAATGGAATAAGATTACAGATATTTGGATATTTCATCCATTGTTGTTACTGCAAGACGGAGAACTGCATTTATTTCAAGCTGAGATCGGTACCGTGATTTGATGGCTGTGACAGATGAAAACCCTTTTTCACATAAATACGTTGTGGAGAATTGAATCAGTTTTCATCGTGTCCATTAAAAGGGCATTCACTTTTTATGGAAAGCTGAAACTGAGATCTTCAGAAAGATGAATGAAATTTTAATTTGAGATTTTTGTTGGACGATGGGTTGAAGAGGCTTTCTTTTAGATACATGCTTAAATTAGTATCCTGTATTTTCACCACACACGGATGTATTATCCACATATAGCAATGCAGCCACAGAAGTATGATTTACTTACCGTGGCATTATTATATAAAGTAGCAATTTTATAACTTTTTACCAGTGGCGTAATGCGCACCTCCGCATCGCTAGAGTTCCTGGGTACTAGAGGACCCAAAGCCTGACTGAGGTCAAGTACGTACCCTATAGGATTCAAAAGATTGTTATTGCATGGAAGGGGGAGGGGGCGATTAAAATTACGTTTGGATATTGAGTCTTAAATATTGAAAGTTTGAGAAGCACTGGTTTCGATAGGAAGAAGAGAATAATGTCGACTAAAAGTTAGATATAAGGAAGAAATGCTAGAATTATAACGGCATGTATGTTCAGAAAGGAACTATTCGAGTAAAACTTGAAACACGATGGATTTTTTTTTATAACTTTCGCTAAACATGATTATTTCAATTAGAATAAATACGAAAATAGTTTCATGATATGATGGAAAATGTAGCATTTTAATAAAATGAATAAGAAATCTATATTCCTGAGCTTTGAAAATAATTAGTTTCAAAATAAAAAAAAATATATGATGATTAAAAAAAAATGGAAAAAAGATGGTACATGGGAAATGGCTTTTTTCTCGTTTATCCGTCTCGAAGATATTTATATTTTCTTTATTTGATTAAGTATGAATTATGGAAGTTTCATCCTAGTAATTAAATATCCAAAATAGTCATATTTGCTTTCAAGGTTCTTTATCTTTTCAGCACACGTAAAGTCGAATACAGATTATATGTTTTTGTATTGGGGCAGAAGTTAAATGAAGGTCATTGCTATATATGTATATTTATTAAAATTTCTTCATTGCCATAATCCTGGATTGTTGTTTATTTTCACAATGTTTTCTTACAGTTAGCAAAAAAATAAAAGTTGTATTTTTATTTATAATAATTTGGTACCATGGTGTTTGTCCGCGATGAGGTCAGGAACAACTCAGACGATCTGAAAATATTGCATATTGCATATTGTGTGTCATTTAGATCTACTTGAGTGAAATGCTACTTTTTACCACAATTAATGACGCGAATATTTTTTACTGTCGGAGATGTGAACTTGAATCTGGAAAACGGGAAAATTCGCAAAATGTCGCAATGCGCGCGTGTCGAAGGAAGCAAATTATGCAGGTCGAGTGAGTGCACGGAGTATCTCGGGGTTTCGAATCGGTTAACAACAGTTTCCGTAACTTTGCCGGATAATGCCTGGCGACCGTATTTTAGGAACTTCTTGGTAAGGGTTTACCTTAAAAACCTTGGAACCCACAAAAAATTAGCGTTTGTCTTTTTTCTTAAACGGGCAATCCAAATATTTAACACAATTCAATAAATTCCCGTAACTTTACTGGATAGCTCCGGATGGCTGTCTCTCACGTGGACCGTGTCAGAGATTGTCGTTAAGATTTTTGGGCGGCAAAAATTACATTCTTAGTGTATTTCAGGTTAGTGAATGGTTAGGTTATATTCAGGGTTATTCAAAAGCTGAAAAGAACTAATAGCATATTCAGTGTTTGATAAATATAAAATGTTTACTTAATTTATTTATATACAATATAGAACCTGTTTTTGAGTCGCCTTTTTTATATGATTTTCTTTTTGTGCGATTTTATTTTTGACCGATTTTTAATGTGCGATCTTTTTTTTATGCGGTGTATGATTTTCAATAGCTTTCGCGCCACTGTAATGTTTTATATCTATTTACTAGAAGCGTAACGGAGAATGTTGGGACCCGCCCCCTGAAAGTCAGGTTTCGCTTTTTATATTTTACAAATTGGGTAAATACGTATTTAGTGTTAGTCAAGCCTTGGGCCCCTAGAGTCCTGCCCCCCCCCCGTGGCAGGACTCAATGGTTCCACTGTAATGTTTTCTATCTACACTGCTCAAAATAATTAAAGGATATAGCGGTTTTAGGCGGATCTTGTGGCTGGGAAACTTTTTAGATGATTGATACATGATCGACAGACGTAGTAGGTTATATGAGAGTAAATTACACATGTTTGGCAGAAAAAAAATGCATTTTATTGCGCATTTGTGTACAAAAGGAAAAAAACATAATTTGAGCATATGAGAAAAAAAGAGTAAGAAAAGGTGTTTTCTTCAAAGAAAATCGTTTTCAGTAGGGAGTATGGTTTTCACGGATGGTCAGCAACGTTGAGCACTTTTGAGGCATGGAGTCAATGAGGCTATTAATCACGAGTTGGGGTATTCTGCCCCACTCTTCCAGAAGAGCACTTTCCAGTTCTTGGAGAGTTTGTGGGAGAGGTTGGAGGCCAGCAACTCGTCTTGAAAGAGCGTCCCAAACGTGCTCTATTGGATCCATGTCTGGAAAACATGCTGACCATTAGATTCGTACGATTCCTTCCTCGAAAAGAAAATCCTCCACCAGGTTAGCACGATGTAGCCTGCAGTTTTCGTCCATTAAAATGAAGTCATATCCGATTGCTGCAGCGTAAGGGACTACAATAGGTCTGAGGGTCTCATCCCTATATCGGCGAGCAGTCAGAGGTCCCTCTCGAATGATGTAGAGGTATGTGCGCCCGTCAATGGAGATGCCACCATACACCAACACTCCCCCACCGCCAAATCTGACACTTTCGTGCTTGGACGCAGGATTATTCCTACTGCCACGGTCTCTCCAGATGAAAATACGCCTATTATCCGGATGAACAGAAAAACGGGACTCGTCAGAAAAAAGAACATTGCTCCATTCATTTCTCCTCCAATTCACATGATCTGTTAACCACTCCCTGCGGTCACAACGATGCCTTGCTGTTAATTTAACACATACCATCGATCGGCGAGCATACATACCTACACCATAGAGCCGGTTTCGGAGAGTCTGAGTTGAAACCATGGTGCCAGTAGCCGAGCGAAGGTGTTGTTGGAGAAGAGTAGTGTTCATATTTCGGTGTCTCAGAGCCTTTAACACTAAATAACGATCTTCATTGGGCGTTGTTGCACGTCTACGTCCTTCTCCTGGTCTTTGGAATGCACTTCCAGTCTCCAAAACATGGTTCCAGATCCTGAAAATCACATTTTGTGATACAGCAATGGCTTGCGCTACTTCAGCTTGATTTTGGCCCCCTTCTAACCTACCAACAACTCTCCAAGATTTTGAATCGGTTTAATGACTTCGCTGAGACATCGTACTCATTCAAAACGAAGCAGTCACTGAATGCCGGTCATCCTTGTCTACATTTCAGTTGAAAGTCAAATTTCATTCGCTGCCAATGAAGCGACGTTTTTGACGTCGAACTCAAAATTAGCATACTCCACAGTTTGAAAATCAGAAAAATTTGCATTTGTGATTCTCTTCTTCCATTTTCGGCAAAAAAAATTCGCTTATATCTTTGTTTTATATAAAACTTACAATATCCTTTAATTGTTTTGAGCAGTGTATTTACTAGTGGTGTACCGGGGAATGTTAAGAACCCCTCTGAAAGTCAGGCTTTGATTTAATATTTTATAAATTGCGTAAATACGTATTTATCGTAAGTGAGGCCTTGGCCCCCTAGAGTCATCCCTCCGTGATGCGGTGGTGTACGTTATGCAACTGAAATGTAGACACTTCAAGACGATCTGTTCATTTATTATAAACAGTCTCCCGCCAATGCGCATTCTGTTGCTTTCTCAAAACGCTCTAGCAGCCCGGGCTTGATTGAATATGAAACTTTCAATGACAGTGGCTTTATGAATAATTTGTTTGATTATGAAGACAAACAATAACCAAATTATTTGAGAGTGGATAAAAGTGTACAGGGATCCAGGTTCCCAACAAATTGGAAAAGCATTTTCTTCAAATAAATACTAATTAACTAAGCAGAATAAAATTCCAAAAAGCGCTTCAATCATGTATATCTGGTTATCGTGACATTTACAAGCTACTTACCACACGACCTTCGTCACAAAACTTATCTCTTACTTTATGTTGCCAAAAAAATAAATAATCGAAATTTTACCTTCAAGTGACGAAAGCGATTTTGAATTTATTCGTTACAGGGCTTTGGATTACGATGAGTAGCAAAGAATTATGTTTGTGTATTTTGAAAACTTATCCGAGTATACAATGAGAAACTAAATGTTTTTAAAATGTTTCCATGTGTAATGTTTAGTTATTTATTTAGTTATGGAAGTACACTTTTACATAAATTACGTAAATAATTGGCATATTTCATTAATGCAACTTTTTTTTATGCGGTCCCTATCAACCGCAAAAAAAACTCTGCAGCATTTTTACGAATTAGAATTAGTTTTATATAAAAATGTATGAATTTTTTAAAAAATCTTTGTTCGTTTATTTTTTATGCGTTTTCCCTATCTACCGCACAAAATTAGGTTCAACTATACTCGTGCATTGTTATTATGTATTTTTAGGTTAAGATGGAATGCAATTACTTTTTACGATATTAATCTAATAGAAGTGTTAAAATTCTATGTATGTGCATGCGCTTTGTAATCATAATAATTGTTTTTATACCCCATTTACTAATTGTTTTTATACTCCATTAACTATATTAATTGAATTTCTCTTGTACAGTCACACATAGTTTCATTTCCATGCAAATTAACTTAAGAAAATGATATTTTCGGTTTTTAAAGCATATAGTTATGATATTTAAATTTTAAAAAGGAAGATTTGTATAAAAGAAAGTTTTAATCCAATACATAACTGAAACTAATCAAAGTTAAGATTAAACTTATACGAAATTTTTTAAAACAAATTAAGTGCATTTTGTAAAGCAAATTACATTTTAACTACAATACGTTTTCCCAACAAATCGAATCTATAAAATTAATTTTAAAATATCTAAGTATTTATTTAAAACATATTTATTCTCTCTTTATTAAAACTTTTTTGTATATGTTGAGTACTTACGTATTTTCCAGTCGATCATTTTTTTTTTTCAAACCCAAAGGCATTGCCATATTAGGTGATATTCGGCCAAAAGTGGATAACCGTTCTCATGCATATTCCAAAAATAAATAACGATTGCCAAACTTAGTGAAGTCTATTGAATTAGAGATGTTTTTTTCTGAATTTTGTGAAATTGGTTGATGGTATAATACCTAAGTACTCTGTGTTGTTCATAAACGTTTTTGTATTTCTTAGTAAAGTTCTAGATTTGAATCAGAAATTAGAGGGTGTGGCAAAAAAAAAACAAGGAGTTTTTTTTTAATATAATTTTATAACAAATTAAGAAATTAACAAAATATTTTTAATGATAATAAGAGTACTCTCGTACTAATAAATAAGTTTAATTAGTTTCAAAGTGACCACCATTTGCAGCAATGTAGATGTGAAAGCGCTTGCAGAAGTGTTCAATATTGGGCTTCAAGTCTTTTACCTTTAATATATCCCACTCCTACAGAAGAGATTGCTTTAAATAGTTCAAAGTTTTCAGCTGTTTAGTGCAGGTCCCAGACTTCCAAAAAGACCATACACTACAATCCATGAAATTGAGATCCGAAGTGTAGGGTGGCCATTCTTCAGATGATATCATAAATGGAAAATTCGCCTTGTACCTCTCTTGTGCCTTTTCGGCCTTGTGAACTAGTGCAGAGTCTTGTGTTGAAACGTCCACTTTGCATTTCCTAAAGGCGTTTGGGTCCACGGAAGTACAACAGCTTCAAGAATGTCCCTCTGATACACTTTTGATTGATTTTAACGCCCTCTATCACAAAACTCAAAAGTGTGTTGCCATTTGCGATTATTCACCCCAGACCCTCACCGACTTTGGAAATTGGCGATGTTGAACAGTTGCAAAGGTTTTTTGAGCGTCCAAAGACCAGATTCTATCGTTTTTGGAGTTATGAATTTGTTGGAACGTAAAAAGCTTCTCATCATTGAAAAGGAATCTCTCCCAGTGCTGACTTGCGACCCGTCTCAAAAGTTTTCAGAATCTTTGGAACTGTACGAGTATGTTTTTGTAGTGAGAAGTTGAACTTTTTGCAACTTCTAAGGCTTCAGTCCAAGCTCCGCTTTTGCTATTAGCTTCACCGATCTGTCACTTAATTTCTCTCATGTCACGTGTGACCTGTCTCATGGAAACCCTCGAACTTCTCTGGACTCACTTTTCGATTACCTTACTATTCATTGAAGTGTTTACAGTACGTTTTCACCCTCTCCCTGGACGTTCCCCATCTTTGCAAGCTCTTTGAAACGGCAAATTGCATCTGACACCGTGTGCCGATTTGCAATAAGCAAACAAACAATTCCACACTTTCATTTCCCTTACTGAAGCAACTCTAAAATAGCAGACCTTTTGCTCTATCAAAAACACATAAATTAAAATACAAACTAAGAAGTATATTAGAAAATATTTTATTATTCAAGTGGTAGATGAAGGAACATGAAAACACCAATTAAAAGGAAATTAGTTAACTATTTTAGGAGCCACAAAATTTGTCCGAGATTTTTTGCCGCACCCAGCATTGTATTTTCCCTTTTTATAAGGAAATACTTTGTAAATTTCCTACATTACCATACTTTTATACAGACTACAATTACATATATAGATTATCAGTAATGTTACCTTACAACTACGTATAGAAGAGTGTTTCGTTGTCTTAAGTCTCGCATAGGAATTGATCAAAAAGGTTTCGAAAAATTTTAGGCATTTCAAATTTCAAAGAAACTTTTCCCCAGAAAAACATTCAAAAATCACGGAAACGTTTTTCTCAATTTCAAGGATAAATATTCCAGAACTGAGATAAGAGTTTATATCTCAGCCTGATGTCACGCAGTTAATTAATTTCTGATGAAATATAATATTTAAATGACTAATCATTGCTCAAGAAAATGAAGCAAATTTTATTAAAAACATATAAAAGTAAATTGAATTATCCTGATTAGAACTAAAGTAAGCTAAATCTTCAATCCTTAAGTAACATAGATTCCAAAATATCACAAAACCTGTTATGAATGTAAATATCTTTTCATAAAGTAGTGACATAATACACCAATTTAATAAGTAAAAGAACTTATAAATGTTTTAAGAAAAATATAAAAGAAACTTAAATCGCCAACGTTTAACAACGAAAAATATTGCAATAAATATATATTACAATAAAGATTTTTAGAAGCAAGAATTTGCAAAGCTATATATAAATATATATATATATATATATATATATATATATATATATATATATGTATATATATATATGTATATATATATATGTACACACACACATATATATATATATATATCAAAATACCACTCTTTTATAAGTTCAAACGATTAATAATATTATTATTACTTTAAAGAATATTCTGAAATAAAACGTATCATATAAAATTAATTTTAATCATTATGCACGCATTTGAAGAAAAATAAAATCAGCGAAAAAATCGTTTGCTTGAATTAAATAGTGAAAAAAAATGAACTAAAGCATTTTTTTTCTAGTGAAATATTTTCCGGATTAATATTCAATTATTTCTTCAAAGTTCAATATTTTTTATAATAATTTCAAATGAAAACTTTAACTTTAAAGCACAAACAGAACTTTTCAAAATATTTTTTACAAAATACAGTGAATTGATTCATAGCTTCTTTTCATGTTTATTCTTTGTTACAGTGTATTTTAGCAATACCAAAGCGAATTTAGAATTGTACTTTTTGAACTCAGCTAACAGTTTGGTAAGTAACTTTCCTACGAGGCATTCTAAATTCTAAATTAGTTTCAAATAGTGTGGAAATAATGCTTATATATAAAAAATAGAGAATGGTTAATCAATGTACGCAAGATGTACGTATAGCGAATTACTTTTTACAAAAGAGTACAAGAGTTATACCAATGCGTAGTTTTCAGTTGATTTTAATTTTGAAAAAAAAAAATTGATTACTCTAAATGAAATTTGGAATTTTAAATTGTAATCGATGAATCTAAATGGCAATGATGATTTTTAATTCGTTTTTATAAACTAAATGAACAAGGATTTGCATGTTTACAATTGGTTGCATGAAGCTATAAATTGGGTAACAAATACGTTGAAGGTTTTTTATTTGTTCTTTTAATTTAAAATATATTGATATTTTGTTAAAGAACTTAAACTTATTTAAGTAAAACTCGTTTTTCTATTAGATTTGTAGATATAATTTTGTATGCAAAAAAAAGGTTTTTTAAAACTTCTAAGTAAGACTTTTTTTTAAAGATTTTGCATATAAACGTCAATTTCTTAAACATGAAAATATTTAGTTAATGTTTATTTCAATAGTTTTCTTTTAATGTGCAAAAAAATGTTGAAGTATTTTTCTTTTATTTAAAATAAAATTACTACTATTGATCATCTTAAGTATAAACAATTTTTCTGTTTTAAATTAAAAAAAATTATATCAATTACTGGATGGATTCAAAAAAGCAAAATAACGTATACCTTAACGTGAAGCAGGCATCAGAGAAAGTTAAATAAATTTAATTAGAAATTCTGTAATTACTTCATTTTTTTATTTTAGGGTTTGAGGTTACTGAGGGATAATATCTGATTATATTTCAGGAACACTTCTTTTTAAAATATTAATGTAAAATTTTTGAATGTATTAAAATTATATATCAGGGGGGCGAATGCATGATTTAGTCAAGCTTTTTAATTTGAGTATTAATGCTTGTACTTATTCAAGTTAGAGATAAATTCCGTTACTTCATACTTTTAATCAGAAATATTTAGTGATAATCTTGGCACAATGACACATAGAAATCTGAAATCTTCAAAGGAGAATTTACGAAAAGGGGCACCATAAGACTAATTCCCCAAAACACTTTAATTAGTTTATAATAGAGTATGCATATTGAACGAATATTGCGTACACAAAAAATAAGGTAAAAGGTATAAAAATGTGTAAAATAAATTATAGTTTTAAAAAACTAAAAACATGTTTTTATAGTTAATCGAGCTAAAAAGTAAAAAATAATTATTAATATAAGAATGAAATAATTAACGAGAAAATGAATGGCTTGTAGCAAGAGCGTGGGGTGCACTCGATATCAGTTGTTACATAATTTCTTATTAGTTCTACTTCGAAATGCAGAGATAGTGTAAAAATATTTTACAAAGCGTCTCATTAAGCATCCCTTGCATTAATTTTCTCCTAAAAATTTTATTCTTAAATTAAGAATTATTTTTAACCTTTTAACTCGATTAACTACAAAAGCGTACATTTTAGTTTTTCGAACTGTATTTAATTTTATTATTTTTTAGTTCGATTTACAATAAAAGCGTATTTTAATACTTTTACTTAACCATTCATAAATTTATATTAAATGCGTCATTCCGCTAGAATCTGGAATACCCATTGCCTGTATTCGTTTTAGGATTGCAACTTAATGTATTAGTCACCAAATCTGGAAATGTGAAATAATTAATCCTTATGAACCTGATCTGGTCAATGGAAAAAAAATTATAAAATTATTGTATTATCATCGATCCTTGAAAAGTATGCGAAATTTCCAATTAATCTGACCTTGTAAAGTGGGTGAAAATCGAAATCAAACATTTGTTACATACAAGTGAAATTTATAGAATCGTGTTAAAACAAGAAAACGTTAGGAAGATAGTGGATGCTTTGTGGAACCAATTAAGCGTTATTCTTTCTAGTGAAATGAATCTGTTACAAGAAAAGATAAAGCCATATTCTTCACACCATTGATAATGGTAAAAAATTCCAAGGACCGTCATTTATAGTGCGATGACGATAAACACTCATTGATTATCTATACTTGTATTTATTTACATTATATGTATGACCAGTAATAGCTTCCATGCTAAGATGATCGTTTTGGCATGGTGGCAAGGATACTCGTTTTCGGATCGGGAGGTGCCCAGTTTTAATCTGCCTTCATTGGTGACCCTGACCGTGCAAAGAGAACCTTAGCAGTTCTGGCGCCATCTATCCACCGCAAATGCAACTAAGCCATCAGGCACATGACGCAACCCACAAAGCCATCACACTCGATGACGCAACCCACAAAGCCATCACACTCGATGACGCAACCCACAAGCCGTCACTCTCCATTTGAAACAACTTGCTCACACACTCGCCATGAATATGGCATCGTTATCGTCGTGGTGGCATTTATACAAACTAGTAAGAACCACCATTCTATGGCAATCATTTTGACTTGGTGGCTAAGATACTCGTTTTCGGATTGGAAGGTGCCCAGTTCTAATCTTCTTTCATGTTTCCAGATTTTTACATTACTTTCGGTCAACGCTTGCATTAAAAATACTATCTCAAGTAATGTGCCATGATTTGCATTGATTAAACAGTCACCTACACCTATCTTGATCAGCACGTATTCGATAGCCGAACTTTTAAAACGATTTGCTCATTAATTAAAAAAATATTAAAACTTTTATTCAAGCAATACATTTTCATGCATTTTAATCATCAATTAGTAATCACACAGACTTGATTTTTAGTCGTAAATTCTTAAGTCTATTTAATGATACCTACTAAACAAACTTGCTTTCAATTTGTATAAACTTTAAACAACCTCAGTACAACAGAATCGAAAATATTCAATGTAATCTGAGTAGTAAAGTCTATCTATCTATCTCTGTATATATATATACACTGGTGTGCAAAAATTAAGGACGAGACGGTTTTTTCAATATAACTTTGTACAAAAGCTTTCCAAATCAACACATTTAATACCGTAAGATCCCCAATACGTAAGGACATGTGTAATGTAAGCAACACTTACTAAAAGAAAAATCAGAGGGATAAAAAGAAGCTTTATTGCAAAAGTAGCATGGAGCGCAATGCGACTGAAAGCTGAAACATCCCTGTGATGGGTGTCCAGCAAGAAACATCCGGTCATTAGTAGGGGATATGATCTCCCCTGACTGCTAGGCAGGTTTCACAGCGTCTGCCCATGCTGAGAATGAGGGTGTCAATGAGTTGTTGAGGCATTGCTGCTCATTCGTCTTGCAGCGCCAATCGAAGCTCCCGAATCATTACAGGGGGTAAGATACGAGCTGCCAAGCGTCTGCCTAGAAATGCTCGATAGTATTGAGATCCGGAGATCATGCCGGCCAATCCATACGATCAATATCCTCACTCTCTAAGAGCTGTTTGGCAGCTACTGTACGATGACATGGTGCATTGTCGTCCATGAAAAGGAACTGCAGACCCATAGCGCCTCTAAAAAGACGCACATATGGAAGAAGAATCTCGTTACAATAACGGGTCCCGTTGACTGAACCTGCGTCGAAGATGTGAAGGTCTGTACGACTACCAAGCATGATGCCTCCCCAAACGAGAACACCGCGACCTCCATACCTGTACCTTTCAATGATGTTCGAGGGATGATTGCGGCTTTCCCGCTCTCTCCAGATGAGTATGCGATGAGAATCGCTATTCAAACTGAATCTGCTCTCATCTGTAAAGAGTACTCGTCCCCATTCATTGTCTCTGCAATTCCGGTGTTCCCGGCACCACAGAGAACGCATCCTCCGAAGGGCAGGCGTTAAAGGTACACACCGTACAGGGCGTCGTGCAAACAGACCACCAACGTGTAGTCTTCTGGCCACGGTAAAACGCTATATCGATCGTCCAGTCGCCTGTGTCGTGTTTCTAGCGATTTCTCCCGCTGTCTGCCGCCTGTTTCTTTTGGCCTGTAATACAATGTACCGGTCATCTGCGGGTGTGGTTCCTCGTGGACGACCACTACTGAACCCCCGGATAGCTGTTCCTGTAGTTTGAAATTGTCTCCAAAGTCGTGAAACGATGCTGTGAGCAATTCCGAACCCTGCAGCCACACTTGTCACACTGCGGCCTTCATCCAACTTCCCAATGATTCGACCTCGGGTAAAAGCATCCAGATGTCGTCTAACAGATTGATTATTCGCCATTTCTCGCTGAGGCAGCAACTCGGTGTGATTTTAACTGCTATACGGCGTGCAATCTCTTTGCCAGAAATACTGATCTTACACCGACAACATGCTTTATACTAATCAGACACTCCCCCATTACGTCTACCTGCATATCTGCGCATGTGCTACCGTACATCACCTTACTTAATCTCCTCATTGGTTTTTCTGTCTGTTCTGCCTCTTCGTTCAGCTGATATGCAAATTTTTCGACTTCGTCCTTAATTTTTGCACACCAGTGTATATATATATATATATATATATATGTATAACATTTTAGGAATACTTTTTTGTTTAAATCTATAAATTTAATTTATTTCAAAAGTTTATGATATATTATCAAAAAATTAACAATACGGAGCTTATTAATGTGTAATGTGTGATTTCATTCTCTTTCAAAACAAAAAAGGTTTTTTCTTGATGCTGAAATAAATTTATTTATACTTGAGGAATAGCTTGTAAAAATGGGTCGTAAAAAGTTGAATTGAATTTAAGAGGAGCACCAAGATTGATTAGCGCATAGGGCTTCTTCCCCCTTATCTTCCAGCTCCTTCTCAAAAAACCTGTTTGGTTTATAGTTTGTGATAGTAACAATGAAATTATAGATTTCTTCAATAATTTCCTGAAGTATCCATACGGTTGGCACCAAAGGTTAGCAACATGGTTGCCAAGTTGAAAACAATCATACCACTTTGGCTTTTTCACCAATATTTCGCCAAGTTTGCATTTAATCGCCATCATATCACTTTAAAACCCAGCTCACTTGAGCGTTCGGGTTTGTGCGAGGTAGATATTATTCTTATCCCATTAAGACCCGAGATATTTTTATCTTTAAATACTACATTCTTCTGGTTATTAACAGTATACCGACCCCAATGACCCAGGAAAAATAATAATGAAAAATGTTTACCTCTCCATCGGAAGGTGAAGTGTTCCAGCCTCAACGTATGGTCTGGATCTTGAAGTGATATTATAAGGGAAGACATTTCTTCAGAATATTACGATTTTAATTTCATTTTTACAATTTGAGCAATGAGTATGAACAGTTTCATAGTTTCTACAATGGGCACTGGTCCACACTTACACGGATATGGGTATCTCCCTTAGTTTTAATACAAGATTGTTTTATTACCAAAAATATATATAAAAAAACATTTATAATGAATTCTTCTAAAATTAAGGTAATCCTGCTGTGTATTTGATCAATATTCCGCGCCCTAGTCTTTCATAAAACAATCTATTTTGAAAGGTGTTATCGAATCTTTTGGGAAATTTTTCGTAATTGAAAACTTTTTCTTTTCTTCCGGACTCGGGAAACATGTTTCCAGACTTCTACCTTAAACGTAACCTTATTAGATTTTCCTTCAGCAATAATCAATATCCAAGAAAAAATAGTATATGATTTTTTTCCCTCTTTCTCAGAGACACTACTTTCGTAACAAGATGATTCTTTTATTTTTTGGTGGCATTTTCTTTCTTCACATGTCCGTGACTTAACCTAATATAGAATTAATCGAATGTTATGTTAACAATTTTTTTAATCGGTGAAAGTGATTCGGAACTTAAATGTATTGGTTTCTGGATCAATTTTGGTTTTTTATTGTATGAAGAATCTTATAAAAATGAATGTTAGGCAAATACTGTATCATTAAAAATGAAAAAAAAACTATGTATGTTATTTTTTTTCTTATAAACAATATTAATGTTTTTATTTTTGGATGACTCAAATGTAGCCCCCCAGTTCCAGTTCATATACATATATAAAAAAAGAAAGCAACCCATTTATCAAGAAACCTCTAGAATTATTAGACCTACAGGCTTGAATTAAGTAAACATTTCCTTTCTTTTTAAAGAAATGATCCACTAAGAACAGGTTTATTGGAAATAAACATCCAAGTTGTGTTGTCAGGTGTTGAAGCACGAGGAGGGAATAGTTATAATTTAAAGGAGGATATTATAATTTTTAAATTCCCATTTTTGAACTATTTGTTAAGTATGGATTTTTCATGTTTTGTTTTTGTCTTGTTTAATAGAAATCTGCTTGAGCGGGAATCACGGAAATCGACCTCATAAGGGCAGGGGGGAGGGCGTAATAATATTATCATTTAATACAAAAATGGAATATAAGTTGCATGTTTCCTTTGTTGAGTTGAAATTTTCTGAGTATGAATTTTTGGAAATTTATAAGGCTTGTTTGTATTGTTTAATAGAGATAATCTAAAATTTGGTTTCTGCTGAAACCAACTTTTTTTTGCGGGATGGGAGGGGATACGCGAGGGCTTTTGGCGACATACCTCGTAATTTTGAACCGTGGTCAAGCGATGAGGACGACACCTGAGCTGGCACCTCCTCTCCTAACTACCACACCACATCTAGGGAGGACGTTTGAGCTATTAACAGATTTAACGTGTATCGCTCCCTTACTTGATAGGTCTTCAGCCGTACTCGGCTCGAACTCATGACATGCTAGTCATGATCCGATACCTTGACAACTGGACTACCGCAGCCCTGGAGGAAGAGGTAACAGGAGGGTAACATTTCATTATAATTATGTTTTACAAAGTAAAGTTTTTGTTCATTTTAAATCCAGAGAGAAGGACTATAAAAATGTTTCTTTTTAATACAACTAGACGCTTATTTCTAAAAACATGCATCACAGAAAAAGGTATAGTATCATGGAAAGCACAGAGAAATAGGTGGGTAATAGCAAGATCATATATATTAAAAGCAGAAACATTAAATCTGAAGTAAGTGACATATAATGTTATGAATTTTCCTTAAATAATAGGAACCACAGAAAATGATAATAATAAAAAGGATATTTAAAGTAATTTTAAGATAAAACTTATTTTTATTTTATATTTACATAATACTTATTTGCTGGTATGTAGATGGTACATGTAAATTTTATGAATGTCGTGAAGAGGCTAAATTCATCTGACGTCATAGTCACATGATAAAAGCAATCACGTTTTTCCAGTCAACCTGTGCATGCATTTCGCTGTTGCCAACTTTTGGCTTTTACAGAATTTTTCTTTAAAAAGTGCACATATCTGTCAACAATAATAACATGTACATTGTTACAAAGCACTTAATTTAAGAATACAAAATAAGATTAAAAAAAAATTGCAAATCATTCTTCAGCATTTTATACTCAACCGGCAAACTTTAAATTTATTTAACATTTGACAAGTAAAACAACAAGTACAAATCTAATGTCAGTTTTGAGTTCAACTGAGTACACGTGGCTACATTAAACATTTGATCGTCTAACATTTAGTCAATTGCAACCTGAAGCCGGGTCAAAAGAATGTATAAATATGTGCAAAACAGCCATTTTATTACTCAGATTACGATGTACGTAGTGTGTTTCAACGTGTGTTCATTAATATCATCTTTAATGCAGCTATTTTTCTACTTTTATGCAATAGGATTTAATATAAGTTACTATCATTCACCTATCGAAGCAAGGGAAAAATATAAATTTAAATTGTTGATGAACAACACATTAAAAATAATAATTCGCTGAAGTAGCTGAATTTCAAAATATGTAGAGAATATCTTTTGTACTTGTGGCGGTGGCATCTATATAAACCAGTAATAACCTCCATGCTGTGACGATCGTTTTTGGATGGTAACTAAGATACTCGTTTTCGATTCGGGAGGTAACCAGTTCTAATCTTCCTTAATACTTCTTAGAAGTATTACAAACACATGGCTCTGTAAAACGACTTTTAATTTTCTGAGTGGGGGGGATTTGTTGTTGTTGCTAGTAATCCCAGATTGTCTAGTAATGTTAGACAATCTTCATGAATACAGACCTCCAAAAAATAGAAAAGAATCAGGAGCACCCTGAAGGACCTCGTCCTGTGTAACACCAAGACAAGGGCAGGGAAGACCAGATCGGAATAACACCAGTGCCACTCTGGTAAAATCTTCTGCACCTGAATGGTGACTGGGTTCATGGAGACGCTCAAAAAGCGCTGGAAGTCAGTCTGATATTTCCTAGGCATGAGCCTGATTGAACCTCCTGGATTTCTTCCAAAGTACGGAGAATTATATGGAAAGATATCCCAAGTTGATTGAGACCAACATTCTTAACCCGTACAGGATCATTATTACACATATGTCATGACGCGTTTCTTCCTCCAGGTTATCATATGTGTGTGAGAGAGAGATAACACTTTCCCTGCTGTGAGTTCCATTATCACACCGGTATGATTTGAGTTTGGAACGTTTTTATATTAATTTTACAAGCCTCTCTATATAACGGTTGAAGTTCGATTTTTATTTAATAATGTTTCACAAAACCTTGAATTTCAATATGCCCTTTCGGCTTCGAGTATTTTTTAAAATTAGATCCGGAATATTTATGAATGTAAACAACTGCACATGTTTAACTCTTTCTAGAGAACCGGAAATTTAAAGGTTCATCATTTATTGCGCTCTGAATTTCTATTTATATTTTGACTAATGTGAAAGCTTATTAGTTAATTGGGCATCAGGCACTCATAAAAATAGTTTCCATATTTATTTTATATTTGTTTATTTTTATTTTGTTGAGTATTACAACAATAATTGTTATTCTCAAAAACATTTAAAAAGCAGATATTCATAAAATAGAAGCAATGACTCATTTTTAACAAAAAAGAATCGTTTGTTCTTTCTGATTCATTTTTAATTCAGTAAGAACAAACGATTCTTTTCATTGTTATCGCAACCAGAATTGTCATAACCATAAGAACAGAAAACATTATACTAATGTGATTCTAAGAAATATATAGGGATTAATTAAAAATCAAAAAAGATATATTAGCTGTTATATATATATATATATATATATATATATATATATATATATATATATATATATATAAGATTTGTATCAGTTCAAGCCTAAAGAAGTTTATGCGGGAGTAAATTTATTGTTGCCAGATAATGTTTTGTGTTTATTTCACTTTAATCCTCATAGTGAAAAGAAACCTTTTTATTAAATATATTAATACTTATTAAATATAATGAAAATTTTTGTACTGTATATTTAGATATTATCAATGTTAGTAAATTGTAAATTTTAGCGTATTTGATTGCATCAAACGTTTTATACGAATTTTTAAATGAGATTAAGTTTAGCAGTGAAATTCGCCTGGTCCCATGGCTGAGTATACCCTCGGAAAATGCGGAACTGACAAAACGTTTCTTTTTACTTTTTCCTTCTTTCTTTTTGCCGGCCCAGAATGGGTTATGGGAGGATAATGCGCTACGTAAGAGTCCCAGTAGTGCTTAGCTTCTCCTCAGTAGCAGTTCTGGTAGAGAAACAGCTTTCTTATTACCATCTTTCCCCAAGTGGATGGGATGCATTGAAAATGTACACTACGGCTGGAAGAACTACGATTAAGATTTAGGATATCTAGGCAATAGCTATTAGTATAACGTAGTAATAATTCCTCTAGAGCAGTGGTCTCCAACCCCCTGTCCGTGGATTAAATACTACTGGTATACTCAAGAAAAATTAAACTATTTCCATTTTATTTACTGCAGCATATTTTTCTTGGGCTTGGGCTACTTTTTTATGAAATTTACTTTGTATTCCTTGTTAGATCACTTTGTATTCATTTTTGCTGTACTTATATTTTATTATGAAGGTATGCTTAAACACAATTAAAATAAAATTAGTAAAACAAACAATCTAAAATATAAACAATCAATATCCTCCCCCTCAGCGGGCTGCGGTAAAATTATCCAACGTTGACCTATCCGTGGTGATAAGAAGGTAGGTAAACACTGCTCCAGAGCACGGGATTAAATAAGCAGATTTGCATCTTTATATATGAACTAAAATTATATGTTTTTAATTACTGAAACAACTTTTAGACAGATAACTTTTCAAAGACCTACAAGTATATGCGAGGTAAGGTTTAAAAGTTCCTGGACTTAGCCTAGAACTTCAAAATTTTCTCAGTTAAATTGCCGAAACACATCCTCTTTCGAAACAAAACCCTTCATCAAAAATAGACTTTGGCCACCGTTTGTAAAGACAATCGAAACATTTATGTAATCCATTCTTAGCTGCGTTCTTCAACTCAGCTTCGGATATACTTTTAACTTCCTTAGCAGATTGAAATAGACAAGCCTTCAGGCGAGATTCCAGTTCAAGACTGAAGTCACAGGAAGGGAGATCAAGGGAGGATGTGGCAAAAGAATTGTTTTCGCTTTTGCAAGAAAGTCAGTATTTATATTAAAGGTCACTGGGCAGGAGTGTTTTCATGCAAACACACAAACCCACGATTACTCCTCTAACAATTTTGATCTCTCGTTTCGTTCTGACTCATGCAAACAACGCAGAATGTCTACTTAGAGATCTTTGTTCACAGTGCATTCATGGATAAATTCCAGTTGCACAATGCTCTGTATATTCGAGGATACCTCTATCTTCCCTTTAGAACTATATTGGCGGAATTTCCGCATGTATGGAAATTGTGAATATCTTTACATTACCGAGCCCTCTTGCATAACGAGCCGTGTTAATATTATGAATAATATGTGATTAATATTTATGAATTAAAATTGTGGTACGATGTCATTTCCCATGTGAACTGGATAAACTATAAGACACAATTATCATTCAATGTCCTCAAATAATAAAGTCTATCATAAATTAAAGAAAATTTTTCGAAAAAAGGATAAGGGAATAATTTTATTGCACCTCTTATATACACTGCTGCACAATTCCTAAGGACAGATAACACTATCATCCATAGCAACCACAAAATGAAAGGAATCAAAATGTGGATAATTAGAATAAGTGCGGGATATTAGTAAGAAGTATGAGTATGCAATTTTTTTCACGTCCGTGGTGCTGTCGGTGATAAATTTGTTTTTTATGGACGACAACGCAACATGTCATCGAACACTCGCTGTTCAGGATTGTCTAGACATCAAGGGTATTCAACGTCTCGTATGGCCAGCGCGTTCTCCAGATCTAAACCCCATTGAAAATGTGTGGGATGCTTTGGGGAGGCAAGTTGCTGGTCGAAACTATCCTCCGACAAACAAGAACACCCTTACCGTGCACTCACAGAGGAATGGGATAAATTGCCTCAACAGCTGCTGGATAATGCTGTGCAAAGTATGGTACGACGTGTGGAATGTTGCATCACACTCCACGGTGGACATATCCCGTACTGATACCTTTCTTTAAGGTGCCTGCTGACTTTTAGATGCATTGTTCCATTTCTCCGTACGCAGATCAAATGAACATTTTTTTTTTCTTTCAGATGTTTGACAGCTTTTGTACTTTCCAGAACAATAAATATTCTTTATTCTAATGTCTGAACAGTGTGGCAGCTATATTTTATCCTACTAGGCCTCATGTCTCGTTTAATGTTATGCTACATAGCAATTTGTGATCCGTCCTTAGCAATTGTCCAGCAGTGTATATATATATATATATATGTGTGTGTGTGTGTGTGTGTGCGTATATATATATATATATATATATATATATATATATATATATATATATATAGTAGCAGTTACCCCACTTCACTATGTATTTCACGATGTTGCATAAATAAATACTGTTTACATATTTATAAATTTTTGATATCTAGCATTATGAATTCGATTGTATTTAAAGATGCCGTAACTCTTACCCCTTGGTATAAAAAGGACATAAATTATAATATCCAATTTCTAATTATATCTAAAATAGAAGGAGAAATTTTGCTCTCACTTAACCCAATAATCAAGTGAATTTCCACCAAAGCAACTTTAAGGGGATGTCTACTCCATAAAATAAACATGCGTGCTAAATTTCAAGTCTAAATCTAACAGAGCAAAAACGGAATTTTTATCATCAGTACCCCCTTGTGAGCATTCTTAGTAGATTCCAATTCAACAAAAGAAATATGGAAACCAAATTTTATTATTATAGTCCTAGCAGTTCGAAAACAGGAGTTTTGTCTATCAATACGCCCCAATAAGTCCTCCGCTTCCCCCCTGGTATTGATTTAAATAAAATCATTTCTTAGTGGAACTCTATTCAACTAAAGAAACGTGCTCAACAAATTTCAAGTAAATGGGTTCAATAAAAACAGGAATTTTTCTTAAACTCTCCTTAACCCCTGGCAAAATCACTCCTTTGGGGCTCCGTTTTCGCAAAACTCTTTGTAAGAGGAACTTTATTCCATGAACGGAACCTACTTTCTGATTTACAAGCAGGTGGGTATATTTTATTGATTTACAAGCAGGTGGGAACTTTTATTGTTAATACGGACGATGCAATATAGGCTTTACAATATCTAGGCATGCTGAGTATCAAATTATCAATTTGATCATGGGGAATATTACACCACTCATCCAGCAATGCCCTCCGAAGTTCCAATAGACAGGTAGGTGGGGGATGACGGGTTGCAATTCGTCGGTCAAGCATATCCCATACATGTTCTATTCGACTCAATTCCGGTGAATATGCTGGCCAATCCATACGGGTGATATCCTCCGATTGAAGGCATTCGTCTACAATGTTTGCAACGTGAGGACGGGCGTTGTCATCCATAAACAGAAATACAGCACCCATGATGCCCCGAAACAAACGTACATGTTGTTCCAGAATGACATCCCGATAGATGTGGCCTGTCATCGTTACACTCTGGAAATGCGGGTCAGTTGTAGAACCAATAATAATTCCACCCCAAGCGAGCCATCCTGCACCAACGTAAGGGTGTCGTTCGATGGTGTTCTCTTGGTGGTAACGTGTACATGGCGCTCTCCATATTAAAGTCCGGCGAGAGTCAGACTCCAAACTAAACCTGGACTCGTCAGAAAACATGACACAAGACCACTGTTGTGGTGTGCACAACGCATGCTATCTACTCCAGGTTAATTGCAGGCGACAGTGAGTTGTGGTAAGTGGAACACATCTGACAGGTCTACGAGCATATAGACCAATGTGCCCGAAACGTCTGTACACGGTCTGCCTTGAAACTGTCGTACCGGTCAATTTCTGTGTGATTCTGAATTTTCTTTAATTTATGGACATGAGTGTATTATATAGAAGGTATGAAGCTGTTGCTTTTCTTAATGAGAAAAACATCAAAACGCCAGATTCTGTCCAAATCAATAAAAAACCCTTCATTTTACACCTCAAGGGTCAGGCAGACCCAGTGGCGTAACAGAGAACATTTGGGCTCCCCTGCAAAGTCAGGTTTCGGGCCTCCACGTTGACTTTTACAAAGGGTAGGCACTTGTGTCAGTCAGGCTTTGGGCCCTTAGAACCCTGGCCCCCCCGCGATGCGGGAGTTGCGGGGGTTTACGTTACGCCACAGGGTAGACCCTTGAAGTGTGAAATTTCTGATAGAATCAGAATAATTCAGTATGATAGTAAGAAAAAAAGAATAACTAGATTTAAAAGGGAAAAAATGAAGTCTTGAAAATGCATCCGTCCAAAGGAAGGCTCACGTTCAACTAATAGCAAAATTACTTCATGAAAAACGAAAAAAATGATAAAAACAGCAGTATTAAAATAGTTTTTCCACACAGATTTTTACCCTCCTTGATACTATAAATATTTTACAGTGATTTGTCTAAAGGAAATTAAGAAACATCACTTCTTGTAGAATAATAATTTTAAATAAACCTATAAACACAAAGAACTTATGCTATAAAAAAATCAGCAGTTACTTCAAAAATTTCTAAAAATAGCCCATGACGTCATGTGAAGAAATATAGCCGGCGAGCCGCGAGTTCTCTTGAGAGGTTGGTGAAAGGGGAAGAGAGCTTGTGACCCCCGATCACTCCAGAGCGTTCTTCCCAAAAATTTGGGCGGAACCAAGCCAAATTGTACTTTCCCCTGCATGGTGTTTGAAGCTACGGCCAAAGACAGAGAGACATAAAACTCGCCCCTTTGTCATGATGGACTTCGACGGCCTCGATCTGCA
Organism: Trichonephila clavipes; assembly: GCA_019973935.1. Taxonomy (NCBI): domain Eukaryota; kingdom Metazoa; phylum Arthropoda; class Arachnida; order Araneae; family Nephilidae; genus Trichonephila; species Trichonephila clavipes. The sequence continues at coordinate 102,348 of BMAU01000480.1, read as the reverse complement.
CCATCAATCAAATGGCTTTAGCAACAAAATCTTAACGAATAATTTCATCTTTTTTTAATAATAAAATAAGTTTTTGCTTTCGAAAAATGGTGCGTGGAACGCCACGCGATAAAAGTGAAACTTCTTTAACGACGTTAGAACATTGATCATTTTCCCTAATATTTCAAATTGACCGAGTTCATGTCTCAATCGTCTAATTTGCATGAAAGATATTCGTGGCAAAATGAGTCTTTCTGAAACCAAATCAAAGTAGAAAGATATCCTCCTAGAACTTCTGGGTATACAAAACCTTTCCTATTTAAAGTTTGTCGGCAATTGTAGCAGGCTTTAATGTGTATTCTAAATTAATTCCCGGTAAAATATGTTACAAAATATTTTTGTGCTCAGCAACAGGCATTCTCAAATCATTTCTAAACCATAATCTATTATAAATTGAACGTCCTTATCAATTGAACGATTATCAACGAATCGCTTTTAAAAAACTTTGTGAGCATTTTTATGGGAATCAGTCTTTGTAACGTAAGATAGAATTTATTATTGCTTTATATGCATCCGTTCCAACACGCACTATACTTGTTGAGGGCTGTATAGTTAATGGCACAGAGTGGTTCACTAAGTCCGTATTAATGTGTGCTGTCATTAGAAGTCTCAATAACATTCCCATCCCTTACACTTAGCATTAAGGGAATTTTTGCAGTATTTTTTTCCGCGCTCGATATTGTCTCATGTACTCTGATGGAGATTTGGCAGTAGCACTTAATAAATTTGCAATATTTTTCTGGGGGGTTTTTTTGTCATTTTTTCGACTGGATTTGCTGCTAGTTTTTCTTTCTTTCACGAAACTCTTTTACTCTTTGTGCATTTGATTTAGGCATTCTGACTTGAATTAATATAATAATTCAACGCAAATAAAAGTTAAAAAAGCAAATTAGCCACCGAAAACATCGCCATATAGCAAACAATCTAAGAAAATACTTCAAGAAAGTACTCTTTTCCTGCGAGAGCTATTTTGTCTACATCTTAATGTCACTGCATCTCATACAACCGTTGATAGATGTTCCCGGTCTGGGGAGAAAGGACCCCCAATAGAAAGATGGGCAAGTTGACCAATCAAAGGTGAGCAATCATCCAGCTTGTACACGGATATCACGCAAGTCATGTAGCGTCACCGCTCCCCCTTTGCCTACCAACTCGCTATTCTGTCATCATGGTGACGATTCGGGGGGATGGGGAAGGGGAGACTACTTCCGTTCGCTTTTTCACTGTTACACAAAACTGGGCAAATTTTCCATTCACTCTCGAACGCAAAAAAGTGTGTGCGTGTTTCACTTCAATAATTTTTATAAATATATTTTCTAAAATGCTTGAGCTATTAGGAAAGTTCAAAATATTGTAATTTGCTCGTCTATACCCAAGTCTTACTATGAGACGTAGAGGAAATGCAATTTACTTAAAGTGTCAGATTTTCCTCATCAGGGAAAACCTGAACTTTAAGTAATATTTTTAAAAGTTTTCAAAAAAAAAAAAAGAAAAGAAAGAGAAACACATGTGTGTGTGAAAAGTTTTAAAGTTGTGTAAAAACTTTTTATCTTATATAACTAAACAAGTGACATAAATAATTATAAATTAATCTCAGTAGTTTTGCAGAGAAATTCTCCATTTTCTCAACACTGTCTACGAATATTTTTAAGATTTCACAATCTTTTACAGGAAATATAAAATGTTAAGAGATGAAATTTATGATTGGAATGTGTATCTAGAACATAAGATATATTTCATAATCCTTAATAGTTTTAAGAAATATCTTTAAAATAAATATTGCTCAAATTTAAAAAAATCCTTAAATTCTTAAAGTAGTTAAAATGCTTTAAAATTATGAAGAACAATACATTGCATATATTTATTAATGTCTACACATAGTTTTAAAATATTAGTATTGTAAAAGAGCATAGTTTCTTATAGAACCCTCGTAAAGAAGAAAAAACAGTGTGCGTGCTTATGACCACACGATAGAAGTGAAAACTTAAAAATTTTTATGTTATTTCAGGGATTAGTTACGAATAAAAAACATGTGAATATTAGTATTTTTCTATAAAATTATTCATTCATATGTGTGTATCATAAAGTAATCTTTTTGTGCGAAATATACAATCATATTTGGGTTAATAGTATTCTAAGAAGGAAACAAAAGGTTTATGGAATCTGAAATAGGTTATAAATCATTTAGATTCAAAATTTTATTTAAATATCTATAAAAAAATCCGTTAAGTGTCATTCCTTGTGCTTCATTTGAATCATTTGACATAATTAAATTGAATTTTGATTTAAAAATCAACTTAAGGTTTTGAGTTGTCTTTCGAAAAATCTACTTTAAAATTTCCACTGAAAATCATAGGTAATTTGTTCAGAAGCCTCGATCAGTCTTTGTGAATTTTGGTTGTAATTTAATAATATTTAATTCTAACCATTAATCGATTTAAGCAAAGGGATAGTAAACCAGGTAGTTGATTGGGAAAAGGGGAATCTAGGTCAAAACCTTTAAAAAGGGATTTAATCAGAAGATTTATATCACATAATCTCTGGCTTATACTAGCTCTTTTGTGATCGTATGGTAGTTTTATACAAATACATCCGGCGTTGCTATAAGGAAGATATTCCTAATTATATTTTGTGTTTTCTTGTATTTAAATAATTTAATGTAACTTTTCTTAATACCTGTATATTTAATTTTGTCATTTTAATTTTTTTATTTATCTTTTTACTCAAAGCATATTAATGTAATGTGATTAATAAAACTATTTGTTCATTCCTATTCCGATTCCCTTACAAAAATATATTTTTATTCTTAAGATCACTGCAACATTACTAATGATAATTTTACTATTTAATTTTCTATAAAAATTTGTCGTTTTTCTACATTTGGTATTTAATTTTAGTGTAAGATTTCTCTTTCTCTCTAAGTCTATTTTTTAAAAATATAAATCAAATTTCCCTAGAGAGGCAGGATAACCTTACAAGAAGGGTGCGAGTATAATCGAAAGTCAAAAAGAGAAGATTATTTAAAAAAAAATTATTATTTTACTGAAAGTAAACAAAATACATTCTGACGTAATAAAAATAAAATACATATTTACACTGATATAATACACTTATAAATTTATTAGTACTGCACAATCTATTTGATAATTAATTTTTTGAAAAAAACTAAGTTGAAACACATTTACTAATTACTGGAAATCCCATGGATTTTGTCATGCATAAAATTATATACAAAATTTAATTTGGGTAATTTGTACCATTTATATATAATTAATAGCTTAACTGTGCAGAGTAAAAATTACACAATTCGCCCCAATGCCACCGTTTTCCATGAAGACGGGCACTTGAGGTGTAATGGGGGAGTGGAGAAGAAAAGAAATAAATAAGTAAATGTTCTGAAATAAGTAAATTCTTCGTAAACACTGTCAAGGTCATTGCATTACATTCCAGAGCCTTCGGAATAATTTTACTGATAGCAGTGCTCAGAAAAGATCGAAAAGACGTTTATATACGTTCGGAGCAATTAACACATTGGTTGAGCAAAGCGTTTATATACGGCGGTGGCATTTAAGAGATTAAAGTCGTATTGTAGCTTTAGCGTCAAAGTATAGTATTATTGAATTCAAATATTGTTATTGTATGGGAGGGAGGAGGGCGATGAAAATTATGATTGAATATTGGGTCGCAAACATAGAAAGTTTGAGAAGCACTGATTTACTTAGTTCTATTAAAATTTGTCCTTTTTCTAACTTTTATGTTTAATTCTAACGTAGGATCTCTCTCTCTAAGCCTGTTTTTTTAAAAAAAATATTACATGTTTCATTTTCATGCTTCAACTAGGATACGAAAGAATTCCGCATTCATTTTAGTAGAAAGAGTTAGCAGGGGGGGCAGATCGAAGCTAGGAACTTTACTTTTACGGCGTATTGGTGGAGGGACAAACTACCCCATTTCAGAGGGGAGGATACTTTGTTCCTTTCCTTTTTAGGGGTGTGTATGTCCAACTGAAGGGACAAAAAGCCCAATAAGCGTTACATTCCCGAGAGTGACGTTCAGGCAAGTTCACTCTCGAACAAATCGCGCCAAAGAAGTTATCACTTCAAAAAAATGACTCACTTATTCATCACAAAATTTCTGGAATAGTTACATCAATAAGCTTTATATTTTGCAAACATGTTCCTTTTATTGAGTAGAGATTCACTAATAATGGATTTTGTTGAGTTCGTTTCCCATAAAAAATTGAGAGGTGGTCCTGAAAAAAAAAGAAATGCAGTCTTGAAATGTTATGCTTTGAACTATTACTAGAAATATGAAGAGCATGTTTCTTTTGTTGAGAAAAGATCAACAATGACCCCAGGCCCTTGCGCCATTAAACCCCACATTCACTTCACTCCACAATGACCCCGAGAGTCTAGTGGAAATAGACATTCAAAATTATTGCGGGGTTGTCAGGCGTCAAACATATTTTTTTTTAAGTATTACACCTAGAAGCTGAACATTTAGCAACCATATTTCGTTCATTGAATACCGATCTGCTTAAGACAAGTTTTGTAGAAATAGTCTCCTAAGGAGGCAAGAGAGAGTGCAAGGAGCATTATAAGTATTTTTTTTCCATTTTAGAAATATTTAACTACAGACTAGAACTTTAGCAAGCATGTTTCTTTTGTTAAATAGAGTCTTTTTTTTTTGTTCAAATCGAGCATCCAAGTTCATGACGGGGTTCTGGGGCGTTAAAGATATAAAATACTTTTGTTTTTCAAATCTGAAACCCATAGACTTGAAATTAGTTAGCATGTTTCTTTTATTGAGTAGAGATCCTTTAAAATTATTTTTGTGGAAATCGTCTCCAAGCGAGTTGGGTTATGTTCGTGTAAATGATAATAATATTTTCGCTTTCGAAATCATCGTATTTTTAAATCTTTGACTGTAAAAAAGTTTCTCTGTACAATTGAAAGCTATACAATAGGAATGATAAATCAGTAACAAATACAGTAAAAAGTTATGCAACATCATGAAATATCTAAAAAAGTGAGCAGTTACGTAACTGTATATATTTTATAAAAAGTTTCTACACCTTTAAAAAAAAAATTCTGGATTTAGATTTCATATAAGAAGTACAAAAAAAAAAAAAAAAAAAAGATCTTAACGCAAAGCTAGTAACTTTAAGACAGAGGGCTTCTCTCACTTTTTCGACCCACAGAACCCATAGATATATAAAGTTTTTTTTTAATCCTTTCGACACACACACTTAGAATATATTTTAAAATAATATTTAAAGACGTTATAAGTACTTAATGTAAAAGGTAGTTAAAAATATTGTGTTTGATATTAAGTAATATATTTGATCTAATTTTAATGCAATTTACTCATTACTAATATTAATTTGTGGTCTAAGTGGGACCTGTCCATGAACTATATTTATTAAGTGGGATATATTTGCTCACATTTTCTTGCACAAACTACTAAAGTGTAGGTCTATTAAAATAATTTTTAGTCGCCTTTCATACATATTCTGCGATTATTATTTGTTTTTATATTTTGCTTCTATATTTACTTATATTGATAAATATTTTTTTCCTTAAATACATTGTTCTGAATGGTATGAAAATGTTTGTAGTTGTGTGTGAACAACCCAATATTTAGGAGCTGTTCTTGTTTAAATTTAGATTTCACGTTGAATCTGTTGATACGTTGATAAGTAGTTCTTTCTACTACTTCATAATAGGAATTTTTTCTCCAGAAATGAAAAAAGGCGCATCCTCCATTAGAAAACTATTTAGCTTGCAAAACATTGCACGAACGAATATAAAATTGTTCCGTAGAGCACGGTATTGTAAAAAATATATTCACAATCTAGTAGGTATCAGTAGCATACATAAAGAAAATTTGTTTTAATATTTTTTTTATTATGTAATAATAAAAGTATTAAAGGTATTGAAAAATAACCTTATATTATGTATGAATAAATTTTCAGTTTTGATGACTAGGAGGAGCTTTAGATACTTGTGATTTAACAAACTTCATATAGAACGTGAACCTATTTTGCAAAATCATGTACTGTTGAAGCACTACCGTTTAACTAGAGGAAAAAATTGTGTGCAAAACCTAAAATTTGCGGTTTCGGTTTTTAGTCTAATTATAAAAAACTGACTCAAAGATAAAAAAAAGAGAAATTTTATATCACTGAATCTAATTAAAAGAGGATGAATCATTTTCTAAGAGTAGAAGGGTTCGCCAATAATTCAAAATTTCGAGAGTGAATCATTTCTTTACGAGAATGTTTCACTTAAGAAGATTCACTAAAATGCGTATTTACATTCGAATAAATATACATTAACTGACTGTCACCACAAAACTCAATCTAAATTGAAGTGGTTTACCGTAGCAGCGCTACCTAACGGCTTTTAAGATTAAAAATGTATAGTTTTCTTTTCCATTTTTTTTTTTTTGGCTCATGGAATTCCTGGGTACGCCTCATGCAAACCCAGGGTTCAGTGGAACACAATTTGAAGACCACTGCTTTAAACTAACCGTTATGGCATCTCGCAAAATTTAGGTAACCATACTGGTTGGGACATATTGTGCTCACTTAAAACAAAATAAAGGCATCTATTATGTGTAATTCTCAACTAAATTTAAATAATTTCATGTAGCAGGGATGGATTCAAAGTTACGTTTGTGACTGACCAAATCATTTTACTTCAAGACAATGAGGGCTAAAAGGTTCAATTAAAAAATGTTTCAAGAATCCAGTTGTATTATGAAGTTCAACTTCAATTCTTAAACAAAACTTTAGCGCAGTTTTAGAACTGTGATTCAAGGTTAAAAAGTCCATAATATTTTTAACATTATATTAAAGGTTTAATTGAGCTTTTGTTAAAGAAAAGAAGAAAATAATAGCTTTACATTAGCTTACGATCTCAGGAAAGAATTCGAAGATTTCATTGATACCCTACAAAGTGAAAAGCAATTACTATACGTGACAAAATTCTATTTTAAACAATCTCCTAAGCATTTCTCAGGGGGATTCAAATCGATAAACCAATCGCACAAAAGTTCGAAATGGAATAATAGTCAATGTCACCTTGCGTTAACGAACACATTTCAAGTAACTCCAAACAAGTCTTTTTACTATTTTTATGGAAGATGGGATAGAAAATCTTCAGTAGAGTCAAAAGTTAATCAGGATAATTTATCTTCATCAAAGGGCTTCTTCAGGAATGTTTGGTTCAAAATTACTTCAGGGACATTTTGTATTATCTTCAAGTAACTTCTGACAGCATTGATTCGAGGTAACGTATTTAGACAGAAAATTTTCCCAAAACTTTAACAAAGGCCATGCTTCTTTAACATTTTCAACTTTTATTGTTATTGAAGTACAGATTTTTCGCCTATTGTATAAGGAAATATTCCAGTGGCTTTTTATACTGGACGAGCAAAACAAGCTTTGGGTATAAAATGAAAGAAAAAAAACTTTGTAGAATTAAACGTGGTAACAGTATACTTTATTTTTTAAGTTTGTGTTTACATTAAAGGCTATAAAACAATATCAGAAGAAACATTTCATCAAGTATTTCTATATGTACTTTTTTTCTTTTAATGTTTTCATAATGTAAATTACCACATTTTTATAAAACCTTTACTTTAAAAAATATTACTTATGAAATTCCTTATATTTTGATTAAAACAGTTAAGAGTATTTGTTTTGTGTTCAAAAAAGTAAGAACACCGTTTATTTATTTTTATTTTATTAATATAGAATTTGATACAGATTAAATGTAATAAAACAGTATTTAAAGTTGCATTATAATACCGATAAAGTGAATTTTTTTCGCAAAACCTTAGTGGCAATTGTAATTATAAATTTTAATGTATATTACCCACCAAAAATCCAATTTTCTAGTACAAATATAAAAAATGCTTCGAAACATGTGGTATATTTAGGATTTACACATATATTTGTCTTGCTTGATAATATCATGATAGCTACAATCTAGACTTCATATTGAATATTTGTCCTATTATTTATTAAAACCTTGTAAATAACAATAAATATAATTTTAAACCCATTTAACATTTTATTCATTTATTCAATTCCTACTATTAACTATCAGCTCACACTCTCCCTATATATATATACTTATGTACACTGGTGTGCAAAAAATAAGCATGAGACGGTTTTTTCAATATAACTTTGTACAAAAGCTTTCCAAATCAACACATTTAATACCGTAAGATCCCCAATACGTAAGGACATGTGTAATATGTAAGCAACACTTACTAAAAGAGAAATAAGAGGGATACAAAAAACTTTATTGAAAAAGTAGCATGGAGCGCAATGCGATTGAAGGCCGAAACATCCCTGTGATGGGTGTCCAGCAAGAAACATCCGGTCTTAAGCAGGGGATATGATCTCCCCTGACTGCTAGGCAGGTTTCACAGCGTCTGCCCATGCTGAGAATGAGAGTGTCAATGAGTTGTTGAGGCATTGCTGCCCATTCGTCTTGCAGCGCCAATCGAAGCTCCCGAATCGTTACTGGTGGAAAGATACGAGCTGCCAAGCGTCTGCCTAGAACATCCCATACATGCTCGATGGCATTGAGATCCGGATATCGTGCCGGCCAATCCATAAGTTCAATATCCTCACTCTCTAAGAGCTGTTCGGCAGCTACTGTGCGATGACATGGTGCATTGTCGTCCATGAAAAGGAACTGCAGACCCATAGCGCCTCTAAAAAGACGCACATATGGAAGAAGAATCTCGTTACAATAACGGTCCCGTTGTCTGAACCTGCGTCGAAGATGTGAAGGTCTGTACGACTACCAAGCATGATGCCTCCCCAAACGAGAACACCGCGACCTCCATACCTGTCCCTTTCAATAATATTCGAGGGATGATTGCGGCTTCCCCGCTCTCTCCAGATGAGTATGCGATGAGAATCGCTACTCAAACTGAATCTGCTCTCATCTGTAAAGAGTACTCGTCCCCATTCATTGTCTCTCCAATTCCGGTGTTTCTCGGCACCACAGAGAACGCCTTCTCCGATGGGCAGGCGTTAAAGGTACACACCGTACAGGGCGTCGTGCAAACAGACCACTACCGTGAAATCTTCTGGCCACGGTAAAACGCGATATCGTCGTCCAGTCGCCTGTGTCGTGTGTCTAGCGATTTCTCTCGCTGTCTGCCGCCTGTTTCTTCTGGCCTGTAAGACATTGTACCGGTCATCTGCGGGTGTGGTTCCTCGTGGACGACCACTGCAGAACCCCCGGATAGCTGTTCCTGTAGTTTGAAATTGTCTCCAAAGTCGTGAAACGATACGGTGAGCAATTCCGAACTCTGCAGCCACACTTGTCACACTACGGTCTTCCTCCAACTTCCCAATGATTCGACCTCGGGTAAAAGCATCCAGATGTCGTCTAACAGATTGATTATTCGCCATTTCTCGCTGAGGCAGCAACTCGGTGTGATTTTAACTGTTATACGGCGTGCAATCTCTTTGCCAGAAATACTGATCTTACACCGACAACATGCTTTATACTACTCAGACACTCCCATTACGTCTACCTGCATATCTGCGCATGTGCTACCGTACATCACCTTACTTAATCTCCTGATTAGTCTTTCTGTCCGCTCTGCCTCTTCGTTCAGCTGATATGCTAATTTTTCGACTTCGTCCTTAATTTTTACACACCAGTGTATATATATATATATATTGTTAAAATTTATCTTAAAATTTTTTTATTAAATACTTTTTATTCATCCATGAAGTTCAAATAAGTTTTTTTAAACTTTAACGGAAGACACTTTATATATACTGTTTTTTAAATTTTAATTCGTCGATTATTTTTTAATTTAAAATTTATCCTGCGTTACCTTAGTATAGGTGTGTGTTAAAAATAAGATAAGATTTTTTCTAGAAATTATATATATATATATATATATATATATATATTATTTTGAGGTAAGACAATTGATAATAAATTTGATCATCCTAACCTAGACCATCGCCTATTTTACGAAAGAATTTACCACCATTTCATAAGTTCATACCTTGTAAATCGCAGAGATATCTATATCCTATCACCCTTTCATCCTACACCTATTATTAAATTTATATCCAGTCTACTGAGTTAGAAGGTTCGATGCCTCTAACTAAATTATAGATGAAGTGCGTTCTCTCTAAAATGCGATTACTCCAACAAGTTCATCTCGGATTCACAATGATTCAGTGCCTGAAAGGTCAAAGTTGTGAAACGAATTTTCGGTTTCCCGGTAGTTCAGCCATGAAAATAATGAGATATGTATCACATCTAAATGGAAACAACGCGTTTCCCGATATAGAAAGCTCATATTTCAGCCATATAGATTTCGTGTTCGGAATCAACCATGTCCTGTATAATAGGATTGAATGGATTGCACCTGATTTTAGATTAGATTGCACACACACACAAACCCAACAGTTTTTTTTTAATTTTTTTTTTGTTAAAGAACATGGTGTAAAAAGCTTTGAGTCTTTTTTAAGTGATTTGGGACTCATAATTTTTTTAATGAAAAGACGAGAACGGAAATCAATAATCTATTGAAAATTTAATTTTTCGTGCTCTAATGAGACTGGCTGCCTTCGACACATTGATTTTTAAAAACCTTATGAAAGAGAATCATTGTTTTGATATTTAGTGTCAGTTGAATTTGAATAACGTGTAAAACGGTTTTAAGAAAATTATTAGTAGAAAATATTATGCAAGGTATCCGAATAATTGCAACATTTTTTTTAAAAATTAGATATGGTGATTTGTTTGTAGTTTTTAGATTTATTTGGTACATTTTAAGAAATATATGCTAAAATTGAGAAGAGAAAAGAAAAAAATGAGTCAAAAATTACAGAAAATTCCATAAACGGGGCCCGCTCTGTACAAAATGTTTATGAAAAAATTTTCAACTTTTCAATTTCAGGATAAGATATATTTATTTTTTTTAAAAAAACATAGCACTTTAATTTAGTTAATATATGATATTGCTTTAAAAACAGTGATTATATTCCCATAATAGACTGTAAATTATGTAATAAAGCAGTGATTGATAAATTTGAGGGTTAAAAAAACACTTCCACTATTATTCTGAACATGCGCAAAAAACTTCAGTTAATTATTGTCACAACTTTCTGAGCCATCGCAGTCTGCGTTTGAGTTGTTTGAAAAAAACATTTCGAATAAAACGTATTTTAAAGTATAAGATCTGGCTTAAAGTAGAGCACATCTGCCTTTACTGAAACACGTGCAGTTTTGGTTCTTGTGAATGTAAAAAAAAACTCTGGTATTTTTAAAAAGATAATAAAATCGCCTGTAAAAAATTATAAAAAAACTGTTAATTTTTAGCAAAATTCACAGTTTCTGTGCAGTCGGATACAATTTTTGGCCGTAAATGAAGAAAAAATATTTTCATATCGCATTCTGTTTTTATAAAAAAATCCTCTTTTTTAATAATATTTTACATTTATATAAATAATACTACCGTACAGTGCTTGAGCTAATAGTTTTGTAATATATAAACTATTTACAAGTGGATTTATAATCATGTTTTAGTACATCAAAGTAGAAAAATTTTAACAAAAAGTGCCAATTATTATTTTAATTCATAATAAATTTGAAAAAAAAAATGTGAATTTTTCCAAATTCCTAGTTTAGGCTTGTTATTGAAGTCCAAGCTATACGCATCGAAATTATTATTATTTTAGAAAACTGAACTAAAACTCAGTGGCGCGCCATTTTAGTCCCTATCTTCATCGCATTTTAAAACATTTTTTTCTAAATCTGTGTCATACATATATATATATATATATATATATATATATATATATATATATATATATATATATATATATATATATATATATATATATATATATAGTTTATACAGGGTGTCCCAGGGAACACACTTTAAGGGGAGGTAAGAGACATTAGAATGATTCAGATTTTCATAGCAGTCCATGATCAGAAAAGTCTTTGCTCGGCATTAGATGGCATTGATTACAAGAGCATTCGAAGAAACAGAACTGCACTACCACAATCATTTGAGCTGTTATCGTTCGCAGAAGAGTACGGAACGTTTTAAGAACACTCAATTGGTGCATATGCGGTTGATTTACGGATTAAGAGAAGGCAAGCACAAGCAGCAGAATGATTGTGTCACGGAAGGCACCCACAGAGAGATGCAAGAACCACCGGATGTTTACTAATTTGCATCACAATTTGTGGGAATATGGATCATTACGAGTTAAGAGACATAGCGAGGGAGGGATACGAGCGTCTCGAAGTGCTAACATGGTATTCGAATGGTATCCAATACATTTTATTTCCCTGTTGTGATTTTGAGGTATTGGTAGCCCACCCTCAATATGCTTATTACCTCGTAAAGATACATACTCACACAAATTATGATGCAAATTATTAAATATCCAGTGCACCACTGCATTTCTCATGAGGTACCTTTTGCTATACAATCTTTCGTGCATTTCATTTTGCGAATCCGTAAATCGGTGCCTGTAAAACGTTCCGTACTTCTATGCGGGTGATGACATCTCAAACGACTGCGATAATATAGGCTTGTTTCCATTATTGCTCGTGTGAACAATGCCACCTCGTGCCAAATGAGAACGTTTCTCACCATGGGTTGCTGTGCAAATTTGAATCCTTGTGTTTTAACCTAACTACCTTTAAAGTTTGTCTCAATGATCCTGGGACATCCTGTATAATCCACTATTTATTTGGAAATAGCTCTACTTCTTCCAGGTGAAGAGTACACATGTAACAGTTTCTCTTTCAATAAGGAAAGATGAGAAATGTTGAAAGTTAAGTTTATTACAATATACTTTAAGCACATTGAATAGGCATATGAATGCAAGTTTTACCATGATTAACACTTCAACTTTTCTGAAATATTTTAATGAGTGAGTGAATTCTAACGTCGCACTGTTCAGCTACACCAGGGCTTTTGGCGACGGATTATGTAATTTTAAACCATGGTCAAGTGACGTGGACGACACTGGTGCTGGCACCCTCTCTCCTAACTACCACATCACACCACCGAGAGGACATTTCATCTCTCGACAGATTTAGCATGTATTGCTTCCCTACACGGTGGGGCTTTAGTGGTGCTGGGATCGAACCCGTGGAAAAACCAGCCAAGATCCGATACCTATACCACTAGGCTACGGCAGCCGTGTCTGAAATATTTTAAAACCCATTATTTAAACGAGAATCTCATGTAAAATTAAAGACATTAAATGCCGAGAAAATGCTAAATTGCTATTAGAATTCTCGGATAGGAAATTAGTTAGTGATAGTTAATACAAACTATTCAGCATTTGAAAATGTTTTCAACTTTTCCCTAGTTTCTCTTAAACTACATAATTGAGACTTGATTAATTATATTCAGATTTAGACCATCAATTAACATTTAATGGTCGTAAGTGGGTGTAAATTAGTTAATGTGAAAGGAGAATAAGTTTCAGAATAGTACCAAATTTATTCTATGGTTATATTCTATGGTTACTCCGATTAAATCACAAAAGTAAACGTGTAGTATGAAGTAACATGTATTTCTCTACTCTTGGTGTCACTTTTCTACAAATTTTATGGATTCTGACGTCACATAGAACTGACATTTTATGAATCAGAAACCAGAATTTCAAAGAAAACCAGAATTCCTGTTTTTCTTGCTCTGGAGCTGTTGTTATATCAGTCTGAATAAGAACAGAATTGAATATTGATATCAGTCTGAAGTCCTATAGAAAATTTGAAAATTTCTGAAGTCTTTCTTGAAAAGCATCACTAGACGTGTTTGTATTCTACTTTAAAAGAAAACAACTAAATTAATATTTATATTAAAGATGTAATTTCCCTGTATCATCAAATAATTTGAAGCATAAAACATTTAATTAAATATAATTAAATAAACTTTATTTAATACAATGCTCTTAAAAATTCACAGAAATGTTTTTAAAATTAAAACTATTAAATACCAACCGATTTAGTTCAATAATAATAAACAATTATTCTCCCCCCCCCCTTTTTTTAATATAGTGCTATACAGGTTGCGCGGACTTAAAGTATCCAAAAGTTATGGCTTATTATTGCGGAACTACCCATTAGAATGTAACAAACTGTTCATCGTGGTTTGGAAACCCGTCTGAGATTTATTGGATCTAGTCCGATCAGCCACACGTGCGTGAATTATTTGGTAATCACAGACGATAAATTTGTTACACTGACTTCATTAGTACAGATGTGGACGTCACATCAAAAGGTGCAGTAATACTATGAAGAGTAGTCGGTATCCCCTATACCGACAATGTTAAATTGAGCCATTTTAGGAACATGTTTCTCAGAAATTGTTAAATATAAAAACTTCAACTTTTGGCTGTATAATAATTAGGCTTTTTTTAACTAATAGTAAAATATTTCAAATATATTGTTTACTTTTTTCAAAAAAATTCATCGTAAAATTAGCGCTTTGAAATTTGTGAAAATTGTCCTTTTTTTACGATAACTGCTTCTGAGCAAAATATTTTAGGAAAATCTCCAAAAAAGTATCTCCATTATATACAGTTACATATTATTTATGTGCAGTAAAAATTGCAAGTAGTTTCATTCATTATTTTCTGTGAAAAAGGTACACGCACTTTGAAAACAATCATTTTGAGATAATTGCATTTTAAGCATAAAAAGGCACTTAATTACAAAAATAGTGTGAATTAAAACATGTATTTCCCCTATTTTAATAAACATTAGTATCTTCATAATTTTTTAAACATAAAATATGAAACAAAAACCCTTTAAATGTTCAGAAAATACATATATAGTAATTTTCAGTTTTTGTTCAACGAGATTTTTTTAGCATGTTGCATCAATTTTCACATGTTATGTAACAATCTGTGAAGAATTTTTAACTTCGATGCATTATAAATATCAAATTTGACCTTATAAAATCATAAATATAATGTAAACATGCATCAATATATAAAAGTCTTGATTTGGGAATATGTGATTTTACGAAGTTAGAAAAATTTAATTATGGATTTGTATGTTCCCATGAAAACACAATTTCTAAACATTTCAAAATTCAAAATTTTCTCTAAACTGTACAAATGATTTCTAAAGAAGACAAAAATAAACTGTTTTTATGTTTTTAAATGTGAAATTGGTATATTTTTGTGCATGTAACCAACTTCTCGCAACGAAAAAAAGCATTACACATCTGAGTTGTTGTTAGTTACTTATTATTGAAAAGCTTTTGAATATTAAAGCTTAAAAACTTGTCTGAACAATAAATAAGCAATAATATTACCAATTAAGTGAAATATTTAAAATATATTGTTTAGTTTTCTCAAAAACATGTAACATAAAAATATTACTATAATTTTTTTAAAAAATTGACATTTTTTGTCAATTGTCACGATATATGGACTCCAGTCAAATATTTTGGGAAAATCCCCAAAAAACTCCCATTTATATATCTATAGAGTTACATATCAGAAACATGAGGGAAAAATTTCATTACATTCATATATTATATTCTGAGAAAAACATGAATACAGTTTGAAAACATCGTTTTTGAGAGAATTGAATTTTCACTATAAAGTGCCACTTAATCACAAAATTAATGAATTACAACATGTATGGGTCCTCTATTATTGAATATTATCATCTTTGCAATTTACTTTGCATAAAATAGTAAAAAAAGTCTTTAATTGCCCAGAATAGCCTTTTTCCGTTTTTTTAACGAGATAATATCTAGTATTACATCAATTTTCTCAATTCTGTATCAATTTTTGAAGAATTAGTAGCTTTCATGCTTTACAGATATCAAATTTGAACATATAAAAGTATAATGTGAAAATGTATCAATATGGTTTTCGTATGAATTTGAGATGGTTTTTAAAAAATACCTTATTATACGACATTTTGAAAGTTTTCGCTTGGATTTTGTAAAGATAGCATTAGGTTTTGTTGTTGCAGACATTTTCTAAGTTTTAATCTTCAAAAAGTACTCTAAACTGGACAAATGTTTTCTAGAATTTCCAAAATAAAACTATTTTTAAGTTTTTAAACAGGAAATTTATGTATTTTTATGCATGCAACAAGCTTCTCGCAAAGGCAACAAACATCACATTTGATGTATCATCTCATATCTTTATCTCAGAAACTATTAAACATATAAACTCAAGACTTAGACTATATGTATTAATTATACATTTATATTTATACTAAAGTGATATTTTTTAAATATATTAATTAGTTTTTTCAACAACAAACTTTTAGTTGAGCTAGCAAATATGATTATCATGAATTTATTGAAAATTGTCATTTTTTGTTATGATATCTGCTTAAGAATATTTCAAAAATGTCACTTCAGTATACACAATTGCATTTAAGAAACAGAGTACATTTATACAATTTTTAAGAAAAAACATTTAGAAAACAACTTTTATAAAAAATCTTACCTTGTAGAAGTATCCTATTTTTTTTTCATCACATATTATCTTCATTATCCATTATGCAGCTATAAAATGAAGATTCATTACGTAAATATTTCTCACGTGGTCACGATTATATATCCTAATTTTTTTTTTTTAACACTACTTAAACATATGAAGATTTAGTAATAATTAATTAACTAATTAAAAATGAATTTAAACTAAAGAAAAGACCTAAATTTCAGTAAAAAGTGCCTACATTTTAAGTATAACACTTACTAAAACCCACATGAAAATCTGAAATTGCCTCCAAAGGTTTTTAGCAAATCTTAGAGTTGCAGTTATACAATTATCTAAAGTTAATTTGGGTATTAAAAATAAAAATTAATTGAGGCTTTGCAACTTTTCCCCAATTTTAAAAAGGCAATGTTTACATTTCTATTTGTCAAAATGGGCGTGGTAAACCAACTGATTATTTTTTAAAAATCATTTTAAAATACTTCTAATTCATATAATGGCTTGTATGTTATATCATTGGAAAGGTCTTGATTTTGAGATTTCAGAAACACCAAAAACTTAAAATCGAGTTTTAAAAGGGGTGCATCCTACTGACTGCCTTAACGCAATTTAAATCAGTCATGCGTGTACAGTGACGTGTTCTAACGGAATGGAATTCCGCAATGTCTTGCCTATTAGACTTATTAGGACTCCAATAAAATGAATCACGACAACGATCAACAGTGTCTTCTATCACAAAAATTTAAGGATACTTGGCAATTTTTGAGGTACTTAATTTCCCGTCTCCGTTAAATTTCCATCCCATTGGTGGATAGATTTTGATGTCGGAAAATTTACATTCCATTCTATTCGAACACGTCGCTGGACTCGCGTCACTGATTGAAATTTCGCTAATTTAAATACACACTGAACCTTTTGTTGTGGTGTCCAAATCTTAACTAATGAAGTCAGAACAACAAGTTTATCTTCTTCGATTGCCGAATAGTTTTTCTTCGATTGTGGAACATTCTTCGATTGCTTCAGAGGGATTTCCATTCCATGAATGAACAATTTATTACACTATGATGTGTAGTTCTGTAATAATAAGCCATAACTTTTGGGTACTCTAAGCCCGGACATCCTGTATTTTTTCATTGACTGAATATATCCATGAACTAGAAGTGAAAATTCATATTTTTCTGTGACATAAATCGGTGTTAAAGATAATTCAAGTAAATTATTTCTGAAAGAACTATCAAAATTACAGCACGCTGAAAAACAATATGTAGCTATTGCAAAAACCGATACCCACTGCTGCAATTTTTAATGTAAATTAAATACAATTAATCACTAGATGAAATGCAATATGCAATGTGTGTGATTCATAATATGGTCTGCAAGGGTCGCATGATGGAATTTTTATCTGTAGTGTTTTCTATTAAAGTGCATGCGATTTCTGAGAGTAGGCAGTTTTTATTGGTTGTATCTAAAAGACGTCATTTCAGAGAAAATCTTAAGTGGCGAAAAATTGAAAGAAATGGAGGAATTCAAACACATATAAAGATCTTCAAAGATTTAAATATTGCTCGAAGTGCCATACCAAGAGCATGGAACCACTAATTAAGAATTTGATTCAGTTCTTACATAAAGTGCTCAAGAGCAATGAAAAGCAACGACTGCATCAAAATGCAGTTTACTGTCATTGTCAGATTGAAGAAAACTCGGGCGACAAGAAGAGATTCTCTTTTAGAACTTCAGACTGCCACAGGCATTCCAATTAATCATTTTTCTAATACCCAAAAATGCATTGCGTTTCGACTGGAAGCAAAAGAAAATCAATGATTTACGCCTCAATCACTCCAACTCTGCCAGAGGGGCCCATTTAAATTGGTGAAATCGTCATGTTTGATGGAGCCAAGATGACTGGGGCCGATTATTGTTTACTGAAGAATCCTGATATTGTCTAAAAACTAATTATTGACGTGTTTTGATCTAGATGGAGGAAAATGCACACCACATGACTTTGCTTCTCTTTACAATATCCCATTTTTGTTCCCGGGGTATATTGGTAAAAGAAGGGTTTATGGCGAATGTGTGGATACACCAGGGAAACATATATTTTAAAGAGGTTTTGTAACATAGGTATCTGAATGAGGTGTCGAATTACCAATACTTTTCTGCTGCCTTATAAAGGTTTGGAAAGGAATCAGGACAAATGATTACACAAGGAAAACATATTTTAAGGAGGTTTTGTGAATCCTCGGAGTTATGTGTATGTGGTATTGAAACACCAATAATTTTCTGCTATCGTGTATTGGCTTGGGAAGGAATAATGACTAATGTAAACACCAGGAAAAAATATATTTGAAGGAAGTTATAAAACTGATCGGAAGTATGCGGATGAGGTTCTGAGCGCTGACTCTTAACTCAGCCCAGATATTAACCCAGAGATTTTGCTGTTGGGTGACAATTCACTTTAAACACAAGAAGTGCAAAAGTACTTGAAAACATCATATGTTATTCGAATGGATTATTCATTTTACTCACCTGACTTGTTACCGAAAAAGCATCTCTCCACTGTTGTAGAGAACCGAATTTAAGCACATAAAAAAATGAGAAAAAAATTACTATTAGATGAGTTTTATATAATATCACGATACTTGAAAAACACTTTAGTACAGTGCTACTCAAACTTTCAATACTGGCGCCCCCCTTTTCAATCACAATTTTTATCGCGTCCCCCCTTTACATTAATAATGTACTGAATACAATAATAATGAACTTTGACACTAAAGCTACAATCTTTATTATAAATCGTACAAATTAATAACAGAAGTATTAAATTTTGTATACGTTACTTTTAAGCAAAGAAAAAAAATTAAATAATAGGATTATTATTATGTTATTTTTCCTTTCTCTAATTTTTAAATCTATATATATAAAGGAGAGACGCGACACACTCACTCACTCACTGATTCACTGACTAATCTCGATATCTCCGGAACTATTAAACCTACAGACTTGAAATTTGGTAGGTAGGTTCCTTTCATGGAATATACGTCAGCTAAGAACGGATTTTGCAAAGTTCGAACCCCAAGGGGCGTAACAGATAATTATTTCCATTACAAAACTATTAGATGTACAGTCTTGAAATTTGGTAAGCGGATTACTTTCATAGAGTACAGATCCCCTACAGAATGGGTTTTTGGAAAATCGACTCCCAAGTGGCGTTGTACAGAATTAAGTGGCGTTATAGGCAATTAGCACCTTTTTCAAACTATTAGACGTAAAATCTCGAAATTTAGTGAGCTGATTCAATTCATTGAGTAGAGATCCGCTATAAGAAGGGTTTTTTGAAAATCGTTTCCTAAGTGGCGTTGCGGGGGCTTAAGTGGCGTTATACATAATTATTTCCATTTTTAAACTATTAGACGTACAGTCTTGCAATTTGGTAAGCGGATTCCTATCATAGAGTACAGATTTGCTGCAAAATGGGTTTTGTTAAAATCGACCCCAAGTGGCGTTGTGGAGAATTAAGGGGCGTTATATGCAATTAACTCCTTTTTTAAACTATTAGAAGTAAAATCTAGAAATTGAGTAAGCAGATTCCATTCACTGAGTACAAATCCACTATAAGATGGGTTTTGTGAAAATCGTTCCCTAAGTAGCATTGCGGGGACTTAAGGGGCGCTATACATAATTATTTACATTTTTAAACTATTAGACGTACAGTCTTGAAATTTGGTAAGCGGATTCCTTTCATAAAGTACAGATCCCCTACAGAATGAGTTTTGTGAAAATCGACTCCCAAGTGGCGTTGTAGAGAATTAAGTGGCGTTATAGGCAATTAACTTCTTTTTTAAACTATTAGACGTAAAATCTCTAAATTTAGTGAGCTGATTCCATTCATTGAGTAGAGATCTGCTATATGATGGGTTTTGTGAAAATCGTTTCCTAAGTGACGTTGCGGGAGCTTAAGGGGCGTTAAAGATAAATATTTCCATTTTTAAACTATTTGACGTACAGTCTTAGAATGTGGTAAGCGCATTCCTTTCATGGTGTAGAGATCCGCTACAAAATAGGTTTGGGGAAAATTGATCCCCAAGGGTCACTGAGGGGGATTAAGGGACGTAATAAATAAATATTTCCGCTTTTCAACTAATAGAACCACCTGCTTGAAAATTAGAAGGTATGTTCTGTTCATGGAATAGAGTTCCTTTTACAAAGAGTTTTTCGAAAACGGAACCCGAAAGGATTGGGATTGCAAGGGATTAAGGCGTGTTATAGAAAAATTCCTGTTTTTGAATTTAACTCATTTACTTGAAATTTGTTGAGCACTTTTCTTTAGTTGAATAGAGTTCCACTAAGAATGGATTTTACGGAAATCAACTCCAGGGGGAAGCGGGGAGAGTTATTGGAGGGTATTGATACACAAAATTCCCGTTTTTGAACTGCTAAGACTATAATAATAAAATTTCATTTGCGTGCTTCTTTTGTTGAATTGGAATCCGCTAAGAATGCTGTCAACGAGGTATTGATGATTAAAATTCCGTTTTTGCTCTGTTAGATTTAGACTTGAAATTTAGCACGCATGTTTATTTTACGGAGTAGAGATCCACTGAGAGTTGTTTTGGTGGAAATCCACTTGATTATTAGTTTATGGGAGCGAAAAAAAATATTTCTCCTTCTATTTTAGATATAAATAGAAATTAGATATTATAATTTATGTTCTTTTTATATCAAGGGGCGAGAGTGTAACAGCTATAAATATATTTTTCTATACAATCGAATTCTTAATGCTAGATATCAATAATTAATATATGTGTAAACAGTATGCATATATACAACATCGTGAAATACCCAGTGAAGCGGGAGGCGAACGGGTAGTTGGGGCATATTGGAAATTGCGGTGGCTGCTCAGAAGACAAAATATAGATATCAGCTAAATATAGAAAAATAACTTAGAAGGTCAATTTCTAATCGTAAAAGCATTCCTTTGAAAAATTTCGCTCTGCAAGACAAGCCCATGGAAGTCACTAATACTTATTAAACTTGTTCTTAATTTAGTATTAATTAATTAGTTATAAAATACTCTGCATCACTGATACATTAAAAGTATACCGGCTGAAGTACCCGCTCTTTGCACGAGTTCAATTATAAGAAAATAAAACATTATTGATATAATAGCTGAATTTTAAGGAGAGCAAAGCCAAGTGTGCGACAATGTTCACAAAAATATAAAATGATTTTTTTTTTTAAAAGTTGACTCAAATTACAATTAGTTTTAAGTGAACTGTAATTTTAAGCCTCACAGAATTAGCATTTAGAATTGATGTTGAATAATGAACAATAAAAAAAAATTCTGATGAAGAATAAATGTATTAATTTTAATATTTAAAGCGAAAAGACTTCAAAATGTTTTAATCCTGGAGCTGGCACACACTCGATACTAATGGTAAAGCGGGGTTATTGAGTTACCCCAATCATTTTTTTATAATTATTTTTATAGTACACAATAAAAATCGTAATTCCTGAGAATAATTTAATGAAGAGAAAACATACTTACCTACTTTTAAGGACTTTTCAATTTTCTTTGATAATTTTAGGAAAAAATCCAAGGAAATTGAACTATAATGTTTCAAATGTGCGTGACCTTAAAAAAGACACAAATCACAGACACTTTTCGCTAACATTACATGAATGTTATTTGCAGGCAAAACTGTCATATTTTGTTCAAGTTATTGTAATTTTACTGTCCTTTGATGTTCGACAAATAGCGTGTTGAACTTTTGCTTGCTTGTGAGTTTTTCACAAAGCAAAGTGTGTCTTCTGATACTCAAAGCTTCATATTTTAGTTGATGGAGTTCTTTTGGTAGCATTTGAAAAATTTTCTTTCGTTTCATGTTCATTGCTTTTCACAACAAATTTACTTTAATATGCCTTATTTTAAAAGTTTTATCCTTTTTTATGAGTTTTAACTTCTTTCAATAGAGATCCAAGATGCCCATTTCTTTTATATATATATATATATATATATATATATATATATATATATATATATATATATATATATATATATAGATATATAGATATATATATATTCTGATCATTTACCAAACATTTAACTGCTTATCATGCTCATTTATTAAATCACAATAAGTCGTACAACAAGGCAATCAAAGTCACTAAGTTATTTATGGGGGGATGTAGCATTGGAGGGAGAGAGAATAGAGAAAATATTTTGGAAACAATGTGATCGCACAGGTAACTCAGTCAAAACAAGTACCTTAAGATTGTAAAAAAACGTTTGCCACTCCCAAAAAAGATGGAGATATGTGACAAATATATTTTAGTTCACGTTAAGACTTTCAAACAGGAGGATAGTGTCAGGGCCATTGGTAACAATTAAACAGTTTTGCCTGAATAACCGATTTTGCACCCTCTGTACTCGGCGTGACCGCTCCCGGATTAAAAGTGTATTTAATACAATATGGATGTTCTAAAAAAATTATGTAAAACGTTTTTAATTATGTTTTATTTGTTTGGGAATACTCATAAAAATAAATCTTGGCCAAGTAATCCTTCAAAGTGCTCCCTGTGCTTTTCCAAAAATCATAAAAAATATTTTAGAAAGAATAAAGCGCAGTAGAAATTGTTTCAATAGTTCCCTAAATGAAAAAAAAACAAATACATAAGATCAGGGTCGTAACTAAACGTACAAATATGTTCGAAGGTCAAACCGCAGCAAATACATTCTTCTGCCTACAGCTAATGCACAATTTTTCAATAATTTAACAGTGATGAATTTCTTATCTTCCTAAAACTTTTTTGATTTTGGGTCTGGGTTTTGTTTTTTTTCTCTGAAAGAGTAGTATTTTTGGTTTGAAAAGAAAACGTGATAAAAATCTCTCATCATGGGATTACAGCAAATCAAAAATCAAATAAAAATATTTTTTTTGTTATAGTATCAAAGATAGCGGAGATGAGGTTTTGAAGTAGAAGCTTTTATTTTTGGTGACGTAATATCGCAGATGATATATATAAATTATATTAGTGTAAATGTGTGTGTATTTTTATTATGTCAGAAAGTATTTTGTTTTACTTCATTCCAATAAATAAATTTTTTTAATCTTTTATTTTCGATATGCTCGCGCCCCTCTTGTAGGTTTATCGTCCCCCAGAGGGGCGCTCCCCTCAGTTTGAGAAGCACTGCTTTAGTAAAATATAGGAAATCAAAATATGATGTATGCATATATATCCAATGAGTGATTATAAACAGTATTTCTGCAAATATTTCCACAAAAGTATTTAGTGTTTCCATCATTTTCCGCGTTCAACAAATTTGGATTAAATTTAAATATTTTGCAAGCAATCACTTGTCAAACACATTAACTTACTTTAACTAATGTCTTTGCACAAACTTCAATCAATAATGTTTCATTAGATATCAATTACGTTTTAATTATTTATTTATTGATTGATTTTTTATTTTTGATTACTAGTGGATATCCAGAGAGAAAATAAAAGAGAATTAAGAATTTAAGTTTTCTTTTCTTTCATGTTAGAAAAAATCTCCATAAATATTAAGCAATTTTAAAAGATTTTTCTAGCTAAAATCTCACCAATTGTGAAATTGAACAATAGGTCTAAAATAATATTAAATATCAACCATTCCTTCTTATTACACAAAATTATGGAATTTGATATAAAATTTGGAGAAGAGTATGTGAAATTTGTGAATATAATATGCGTTACTTTTCAAACTTATTCACTAAAATGAATAAACAAATACGATGGACTGTTTACTGAAAGTGTCTATTAGAATATAACTTTTTAGCGAATCAAGATTTTTAGAGTAACTTGGGAACATGACTATTGCAAAAGCTTAGCATAATTATTAAATTGAAAGCAACTTATATTCTCTTCCAAATATAACAACTGGGAATAGAGAAATAAATATATCTACATAATATATTTAAAATCAAGCAAAACAGATTCTATTACTATTCTACCAAAATTAAATTATCTAATAGCTATAGATCAGTATTAATTTTAACAAATACATTTGCATTAAAAAGCCAGTACTACTTATGAATTGTATTTCTTAAAAATATCGTCTGCGATATGAAATAAAAGCAAAATAAATTTATTTTAAACAGAGGCTTATTCACAATATTAATCTGTGTAAGTTGAATTCATTTATAATTTTTAAGCAAATTAGTTAAGCCAGTGTTTCTCAAAGTGTGGGGCGCGCCCCCGGGGGGCGCGAAGGGCGCGAGCGTATCGAAAATTTAAAGATTTTTTTTAAAAAAATAACCGGAAAGAGAAGTAAAACAAAATTATTAATAAAAAAAAAAAATACAACAACACTGACATAATTTATTTTATTATCTGTTTTTTTCCGTCATCAAAGATCTATCTTTGATCCCAAAACCAAATGAATTTTGTTTTATTTGCTGTATTTCCTCAATAGATTTTTTTATTACGTTTTTAACATAAAATATTACTCGCTAAAAGAAAAAACGAAACCCAGACCCTTTCTAAGATAAACAATTCACCACTGTAATTATTATTGAAATACTATTTTGTAGAAAAAGAAAAGGAAGTCATGATTCACTTTTCAGCCAGGCTGCATAGTACGTTTTTAATCATTTGATTGACCTTCAATCTTATGGTATGGTTATATCAATATTATTTCCCTCCCATCTCTTTTATGCGTTTGCTTTTCGCTTAGGGAAATTTAAATAGAGTTTTGCGATATTTGGAAAAGAATTGATTGGTTTAACATTTCTAGAATAGGAAAATTGAAAAATTTGCGTATTATGGTCTTGTATTTGATGATCATTTTAGTTCAGTTTTATTGAAAATTTTCTCAAATCATTTTTCCTTGAAAGAAGGTAAGTATACTTTCAGATAAATTAAAATATTCACTTGTTTTAAACAAATGATTGGGGTGACTGAAATCCCCTTCAAGCAATCGAGTACGCGCCTGCTCCCGGGTTAAAACATTTTGAAGTCTTCTTGCTTTAAATGAAAAATATTTTCTTCATCGGAATTTTATATTCATTTTCATAATTTAACAATCATTCTTCAAAAATCCAAAATTTAAGTAATTGTGTGAGGTTTAAAATTACGTTATTTACAATTATAGCATTTTTCTAAAAAAACCAAAATCAAATGGTAAGCCATTATTGAAAAGGAATGCTTTAATTAAATACTTTTCTTATTCATTTTACAAACATTTTAGCGTCTCTCTCAAAGTGCATTTTTATTGCAGTTGTATTGAAAGTTTGAGAAACACTGTTAATTTAAATTCTAAATTAAGAACAAAGCAAAGTTTTTGAAAAGTAAGAACACCCTTTTCTTATTCATTTTAAATACATTGCGTTTAAGCTGTTAAAATTATTTAAATAGCTTTTTTTTAAAATTTTTCGTTTTACGTTATTTCGATTGAATGTCTTTTCTTATTCA
This sequence comes from Trichonephila clavipes, assembly GCA_019973935.1. NCBI lineage: Eukaryota > Metazoa > Arthropoda > Arachnida > Araneae > Nephilidae > Trichonephila > Trichonephila clavipes. The sequence continues at coordinate 76,367 of BMAU01000480.1, read as the reverse complement.
TTTTACAAACATTGCCTTAGAAATGTATTTCCTTTTCTTATAAATTATTGGAAAACTTATTAAAATAAAAAAGGTTAAATATTTGAAACACATTTAAAATCTTTATACCTTAGCATAATTTCATTATAAATGTAAGAATTATTTACTTATAAAAAGTTAACTTTAAAAAAAACCCAAATCAAATGGAAGATTAAATAATTCGTTAAATGCTTTCTAGACTTTCCTACTCAATTTACAAAGATAGTTTGTTAGATATATCTTAGTTCTTTAAATTCCAACAGCGTTGTAAGAACACATTTTCATTTTTAAAAATAAAAAATTCTTGAAATATTTCTTTTGAAAATTTCAGTTTGAATTTAAATCGCAACAGTAGATTAAATTGAATCATTTTGAAAAGTTTTATTTGACTTTAGATGGTCGATTAAATATTTCACGAATGTACTTTCTACAAATATTTACAGAAGGAAAATGGCGGAAAGTGTCTTTTGGGAGAAATGAAACTGTTCTAGGAATTTCTCTTCCCTGGATCTTTAGGTATGTTTCAGTGTAATAGCGTTTTTATTCGTTTGAAAAATTTAGATGTATTGTCACATGCTTTGCTTTTTTTATTAAATTTCTGCATTTTGTGCTCATTTAAATTCAAGAAGTTAGTTAAGAAATGCCGACCTAAATTCTCAATACATTTTAAACAGTAAAATGATCTAATCTTAAAATATATTCTTACATTTACTTTTCTTCTACGTTTTGAATAAATATTTATCATTAAATTGAGGTTCAGCTAATAAATACCAAATTCCTTTCGGTATAAAATTAAATTTCAATTTTATTTGAAGATCCGAATGTGAAATTTTGCATTTTTTATTTTCAGGCAAAATTTGATAGATTCTTTCAAAAAGGAACATTACATTAAAATAGTATAGGGTTATTAGGAATGAATGGACCGATTAAATAATTTATTAATTCCCAGATGAATAAAAAAGGATAATTAGGAAGACATTGTAAAAATACAGTATGAATATTTTTCGTATGTAATGTTTCTTTACGTTAAGTAAATACGAGTTGATGAAAAAACTATCGTCTTGCATAGCTTCATCCATGCAAAGGCAGTAATTTAGACGTTGCAACTCGTAATTATTTTTAATGGTCACACGGGTTTCAATTTGAACCGCTTAAAAAATGCAGTTCTTCTCAACACAGTTCATGCGGTAGATTGAGATAACACAAGTTCACGACTAGCACGAACCGTCGGTTTCATTGGACTGTGAATAAAAATCTTTCGCTCTTTTTCAACATTTTCTGGTGAACAACCTGGTTGTCCTGGACTTTTACCTTAACACATTCATTCAGTTTACTATAACTGTTTATACCATCTTCTTAAAATTCGGTGTATTTCTTAGGTTCTTAGATATCGGTGCAGTTCTATGGTATTTTCTGCGAAATTCACGCTGAATCTTGTTTACTCACATATTTTTTTACGAACGAGACCACATAAATCGCTTCCTCCCGTTGCGATGCCAATTTCACTTCTGTTCACAATTTCAAAAAAACATCTTGATTACAACATTGTTGCCACATATTAGACAAAACCAATGTTACAGACTTAAAATTTTAAATTGTATCTTTACAATGAGATATTAATTATCATTTTATGTTTATTCATCTGAGAATCATTAAATTTTATAATCGGGTCATTCATTTCTGATAACCCTGTATATTCTATATGATGTTAAATTCAGAATGTGAATTAAACATTAGAGAAATTATACATTTGAAAAATGTTATGAATTTAATTCTTACTCTTTATTGTTTGGTAAAAATAATTGTATAAAAAAGTCTTCAAAATTTGGAACAAAACATTTATAAGATGTTGAAAAATTTCATTTAATATACCTATATTAAATAATTACTCTGTTACTGAAAAAGAAATATGAATAATAATAAGAAGAATACGAAAAACTTTATATTTCTTATATTACAAATTTCATTTAATAATTTCATATTCAAAAACCTAAATGAAAAGAAATAGGAAATTTATAAATAAGTAAAGGCTTTTGCTTATCTAAAAATTGTATCCTCTCAAAACTAAGTATATTTAAAATTTACTATTCTTTTTCAGAGGGTATCTGAATAAATGACTAACGAAATTTGTTCCATCACAAGAAGAAATAGTTATTTGTAAAAAATTTATTTTCAACAAGCCGAAAATAATACTTGAGTTCAGTGCTTTTTACACGCTTAAAATAAAAAAATATTTTCTTTTAACTCTAGCAATTCTTTTAAACCCTTTATCTACCAATGGTACTTATAAATACCTCTCACTTTAAAATAACAAAGAACAACCAATTTTCCGAATGTTCTGACAATACTTAGCACGAATATTCTTTGAAATCCACTCTTCTAAGATACATGGCAGCACAGGTTCTATGGTGAGTATTTTAGTGGGGAAGGCGAATAGTTTTATAGCAGAAATTGCGTTTCCAGCTGACGGAGTTTTCAGCGGATTCCAAAGATTACCATTTTTGTCCCGAAAAAATAGTTAATTTCAAATTTTAAGTGTCTTATTGAGGTGAAACATTTTTGCTTTCGAGAGTGAATGAGGAAATTCCCCAGTTTTGCATAACAGTGAAAACGCGAACTGAAGTATTCTCCCCCCCCTCCCCTCGAATTGTCGCCATGGTAAGGATAGAGTGAGAGGAGGAAAAGGGGGAACAGGGATACCACGTGACTTGCGTCATATCGGTGAAAAAGTTGGATAATTGACCACGTCTCCGACTGGTCAACTTGCCCACATTTCGATTAGGTCATTTTCCCTCTAAACTCGAGAACATTATCAACGGTAGTGTCAGTTGCATTGGGAGCATTGCGGTGTAAACAAAATAGCTCTCGCAGCAAACGCGGGCCTTTTTGAAATTTCCTTTAGATTGTTGGCTACATGGCGATGTGTTCGGTGGCTAATTTATTTCTTTAATTTTCATCTGCGTTGAATTATTATTAATTCTAGTCAGAATGCCTAAATCAAATGTACAAAGAGGAAAATAGTTTCGTGAAAGAAAAAAAAAAGAAACATTAGCAGCAAGTCCACAGTCGAAAAAGCGACAAGAATACAGAAAAATAATGCAAATTCATGAAGTGCTACTGCCAGATCTCGGTCAGAGTGCATTATAAAATATCAAGCACGAAAATAACATTGCAAAATACTCTCATGATACGTAGTTTAAGGAATAAGAAAGCTATTGGGACTTTTCTAATGACAGTACAGTTAATACGGACTTTGTGAACCACACTGTGCCATCAACTACAGAACTCTCAACAAGTCATTGTTGATGAAACTGATGCATGTGAGTCGATAATACACATTCTATATTAAGTTACAAAGACTATGATTTCCATAAAAATGCGTGGCCACGGTAGCCTAGTGGTCAAGATATCAGATCGTGGCTGGCGTCTCATGAGTTTGATCTGAGGACCAATTAAGACCCACTGTGTGGGGTAGCGATACACGTTAATTCTGTTGAGAGCTCAACGTAATCCCGTTGGTGTGCTGTGGTAGTTAGGAGAGGGGTGTGTGCCAGCTCAGGTGAAGTCTTCGTCACTTGAAAATGGTTCAAAATTACAAAGTCCGTCACCAAAAGCCCTCATGTAGCTGAATAGTGAGCCGTTAAAATTCACTCACACATAAAAATGCTCACAAAGATTTTCAAAGCTATTCGTGGATAATCCTTACGGTCACGGGTATTCGATTTATGATAGTGTATGGTTTAGAAATGATTTGAGAACGCCTGTTGCTTAGCAGAAAAATATTTTACTGGAAATTAATTTAAAAGACAAAAAGAATGTTACAGTTGCCGACAAAGTTTAAGTAGGAAAAGTATACCAAATTTATCAAAATTTAATAGTTTTTTATAGCCAGAAATTCCTGCATATCTTCCTACTTTGGATTTGGTATCAGAAAGACTTAATTCACCACGAATACTTTTCATGCAAATTAGGCGATTGAGACATGTACACAGTCAGTTTGGAATATTAGAGCAAATAATCAATGTTCCAGCGTCACCAAAGAAGTTTCACTTCTATCACGTGGAGTTCCACGCACAATTTTTTTCTGTATGTTAATGAGGACCTAAGAAAACGATTTGACTCTTTATTTTAAGTGAACAGAGCATATAATTAATTTTAGTTTAATATTTTTAAATATCTAATTAATTAGCTCTAACGGATTAAATTTTCCAAAGTTGAATACTTTGTCTATGTATATCGTTTAATTTTCAATGCAGTGATCCAAAAAGAAATATTGCATGAAAAAAACTGCAGTAAATTGTAATGCGGTAGATAAAGGGTTAAAACGAATGCACGTTGACAAAAAAATTTTTTTTCACCCTACATTATACATTTTTTCTGTTGATGGTAACTAATAAAATAAGAACGATATCACACTTTACATGACATTAAAGTTTTGTCTTATATTTTTGGAAGAAACTCTAAAAATTAACTTAACTTACTCTAAAAATTAATCATTACTTTAAAGCACATTATGCCAACCAAGGATATTAAAAAATATAAATACAATCTTAAAATTAACATGAATTTTCTTAATTTGAGCAGAAAATAAAACTAATAACGTTAATATCCCTTAGTTTCGACTAATATTTTTACCAGACTTTCTATTCTAAATATGAACCATTTTTTATAAAATGCAGTAAGTCATCCAAGCGAATTCCAAAATAAAAATTCAATCTTGAAAATAACACACATCTCCAAATTTTTAAAAAGAAAATAAAACAAGTAACGTTAGGACTAATATTTTTATATGACTCTCTATTCTAAAAATGATTTTTTTTAAATGCCGTAAGTCAACCAAGTGTATTCTAAAATGTAAATGCAATCTTAATTTTAACATATATCTCCTTAATTTTGGACAAAGACTAAAACAAGTAAAGTTAATATCCCTGCGGTTTGACTAATATTTCTGCAAGACTTTTTATTATAAACATAAATAATTTTTCAAAAATAAATTAAGTGAACTAAGCGTATTCCGAAATAAAATGCATTCTTAAAATTATCATATATGTCCTAATTTTTAAGCAATTAAAAAAGCATCCCTTCAGAGCTTTTATAATTCAACAAACAAAAAAAGAGAACTTTTCGAACAAAATGAAGTGTTTCGACATAATATTTTATTACACTTCCTAAAAATACTTAAAATTTTCCGGAAGGATCTAAAATACAATTTAAAAGACATTCCTTTTATCCAATGCTAAATTTATAGATCTTTAATTCCCGTTACAGTTTATTATAAATAAAATAGGGCATTTGTTCAGTCTCTATTTCCACCTCAGATAAGAAATCTACAACATTCCTTTACAGTTTAATTCTTCCTTAATCCACTTTCTTAGAGCAATAGTATACGAGAGCTGATTTATTCCAACAATCTTTTAAATGTGCCCTATTACAATTCTCGAAACTTCAAATGGTTAAAAAGAGCCGGCTTCAGCCTCTGCATTGCGCTTTTAAAGTTACAATAGATTAGCGATGGGTGTAATTCGTTTTAAATTAGGCTAGACGTATATTCTACACGGCAGTGTGTTCGTGATTCTCGCCTCCGCACAGACGATTTATTAGGGACCTCATTATCAACCCATTTGGAGAAAAGTATTGCAGTGCGATTCGTAACGGTATCTTGGTTTGTGGGAAGGGTGACATTCATTTTATATTCCAAAGAGAATTTAAAAGCGATCGCATCGGTACCCAATTTGTTTTAAATTGTTTCGACTCTAGTTTTCGCAAGGGAATCGGTTCGTTCTGTTGATTTTGGCAGGATATTTATATTAACTCATAACTGATAAAGCTTATAAAACTTTTGTTTCACTTCGATAATTCCCGTGGCAAGACAAAAATGTCATTAGTAAACAGTAATATTTTATTACATAAGTTGAATCATATTATTTATTTTTCCATACATTTAAAAAAATAAAACAATAACTAAGGAAATAAAATGGTATTTTGAAACGTCTAATAACGATTATAAGAAGCTATTCACAAGAGAGAATTGTTCTTCATAAAGTTTTAATGAAGGCCATTGTTGCTGCTGGTTTTAATCCTTGCCGATGTACTATTCAAATGAAATTAGTGAGAGAAACTCCTGTTAATACCTCATAAAGTCCCTTTTTTCATGTTATAATGTTGACATTAATAAAATATTGCGCTACAGCATGATTTAAAATAATACATTTAATAAACTTTGAATCGTTCTGTCTGTCTCTGTCTATCAATATATCTATTTCTATCTAGCCTGTTGTATTCATTTCTTTCTTTTCATTTACATTTATCCATTTTTTTTATCTATCTATACCATTTCTATCTTTTCATTTACACATCTATGTCATTTCTATCTTCTTATTTACCTATATCCATATCTATCAATCTGCATCATTTCTATCTATATTTATCTATTTAAATCTATGCCTATTTCTGTTTATGTTAATTTCTATTTATATATCTATATCTATCTGTCCATTTCTATCTGTTTTTTCATCTATATCAATCTATCTACATATATAATTTGACATATCTATCTTTATCTGCCTATCTATATATTTAATTTGACATATCTATCTCTATCTGCCTATCAATATCTAATTATATCTATTTCTATCTTCCTATTTATTTATCTCTATATACCTATCTATATTCTCATTCTATCTATCTATATATTTACCAATTTATATATCTGATTATATATCTCTATGTCTATCTACATATCTATATTCTGATTCTATCTATTTTTATCTATCTACCTCTACCTGTACCTAATTCTATACGTCTATCTATATGTGTCCGTATGTAATAAATAAATTATATAACTGAATTTCTTTTTAAATATTGTTATTATTGTTCTCTCGCTATTGTTGACTCCCATTACAGTTTATCAAAAATGAAGCAACGCATGTGTTCGGTCGCTATTTTCACTTCTGAGAAGAAACATAAAACATTCCCTCACAAATTAATACTTTCGTAATCCACCTACTTAGGGCAATTGTAAACGAGATAGCTTATTTATTCCTAGAAAATTTTAAATATACCCTATTAAAATTCTTAAAACTTCAAATGGTTAACAAACACTGGTTTCAGTCTCTGCATTGACCTCTTAAAGCTACAATAGATAAATGGCGGTTGTAATTCATTTTAAATTGCGCATAGCGTACATTTCAAACCAAAGAGTGCTCATCGATTCCATCGCTCAGGCGATTTATTAGGCTCCTCATTGTCACCGCATTTAGAGAACGGGTTTGCAGCGTGATTCGTAACGGTGCCTTGAGTTTCAGGAATGGTGGAATTCAATCTGTATTCTAAAGAGAATTTAAAAGCGATAGGGTCGGTACCCAATTTGTTTTAAATTGTTTCGACTCTAGTTTTCTCAAAGGAATGAGTGTGTCCTTTCTATCTTGGCAGAGTATTTATATTTACTCATATCTGATGAATCTTATAAAACTTTTGTTTCGCTTTGATAATTCCCATAGCGCATAGCTAGACGTATATTGTGCTGTTAAATAGTGACATAATTCTTTACATAATTTTAATCCTAGTATTTATCTCTTCATATATTTGAAATAAAACAACACCTAAACAATTAATTATTTTTATTTTGAAGTGCATAGGAACGTAGACAAGAAATTCTTTCACTTGAGAATTGTTTCTTTACAAAATTTTAACAAGTAAATGATTCCTATACGTTTTAAATCTTGCCGAAAAACGAACCAAATGAAATTCAAGAAAATTTTTTGTAGTTGTTACTTAAATCACGATAAAGCTCATATTTAATATACGAGGCATATCCAGAAACTATAAGTTCCGTTTCTATTTATATCCGCTCCAGCGCAGCGATCGCAGTTCCGCGCATGCCCGACAGACGCTCAGTATCAAGGAGAAGAAGCATGCGTTCTTTTTAGATCACTGTCAGCCACGTACGCTTTAATGTGCTTGTATACAATGTCGGTGTTGAATGAAAATCCCGCTGCGTGCGAAATCAGATGTGTAATTCGTTTTCTGAATGCTAAGAAAGGTAAACCAGTGTAATTCGTTTTCTGAATGCTAAGAAAATGAAACCAATCGAAATTTATCGGCACATTTGTGAATTTACGGACAAACCCTCCTACGAGGATTTGGCTGGGACGTGTTTGGTCATCCTTCGTACAGCCCTGACCTCACTCCTAGCGATTTTAACCCTTTTCTTACATCTCAAGTCTTTCCTTGCCGGTAAACACTTCAACAATGACAAAGAGCTAAAAGAAAATGTTTCCAACTGGTTGAAGACACAGGCGGCAACCTTCAATGAAGAAGGCATAGAAAAACTTGTGCCACGATATGACACATGCCTGCAAAATTTGGGCAGTTATGTGGAAAGGTAGTTTAAGAGTTTTACATTTTTGTCCAATAAATGTTTTTTCTGTTTCTGTATACAATTTATTTTTATTACCAAACGGAACTTAGTTTCTGGATATACCTCGTATTATAATGTTGATAAAAAATAAAATATTACACTTCAGTGGGATTTGCGATGATACATTTAATAAACGTTCAATTTCTATCAGTCGCTATTGTCTACCTGTTTTATATATCTATGTATGAAAATATATATATTTATACACACACACATACATATATATATATTATATATAGATATGTATTATATATATATATATATATATATTATATGTAATATATATATTATATGTATTATATATATATATATATATGTAATATGTAATATATATATATATATATATATATATATATATATATATATGTATTACATATATATATATATATATATATTATATGTATTATATATATATATATATATATGTATTATATATACAGAGTGTTTTTTTCAGGTATAGAGTTTAAGTTCGCCTTACTTTCCAAGATGGCGACCGATTTAACAGCTGTCAAGTGATTTATTCTCAGTTTGGTTTGGCAATTCATCATGGATAGACTCACGCCTGAACAACGCTTTCAAATTGTGCAATTTTATTTCGAAAATAATGGTCGATTTTCATAAGCAAATTTTGTTTAGCGATGAAGAGCACTTCTGGTTGAATGGCTACGTCAACAAACAAAAGTGCCATATTTGGAGTGAAGCTAATCCACAAGAGTATGTCGAAACACCGTTACATCCAGAAATACTGACTGTTTGGCGCACTTTATGGGCTGGTGGAATCCTTCTTCAAAACCGATGAAGACCACAACATTACAGTCAATGGAGATCGGTATACAGCCATGATTACTAGCTTTTTCATTCCTGAATTGAACAATCATGATGTCCAGGAGCTGTGGTTCCAACAAGACGGCGCAACATGGCACACAGCTCGTGCCACAATCAATTTATTGAAAGACACGTTTGGTGACCGCCTAATTTCACGTTTTGGACCTGTGAATTGGCCTCCAAGATCTTGTGATTTAACACCGCTAGACTATTTTCTGTGGGGCTATGTAAAGTCATTGGTCTATGCGGATAAGCCACAAACGCTTGACCATTTAGACGACAACATTCGCCGTGTTATTGCCGATATACGGCCACAAATGTTGTAAAAAGTCATCGAAAATTGGACGTCCAGATTGGACTACATCCGAGCCAGCTGTGGCAGTCCTATGCCAGAAATCATATTTAAAATGTAATGCTACAAGACTATCTTTCGAATAAAAAAAATTCATGTCAATCGAATAATACATCGTTGTTTTACTGAAGGTTCTATACCTCTAAAAAAACACCCTATATATATATATATATACATATATATATATATATATATATATATAATATATATATATATATATATAAATATATATATATATATATATATATATATATATATATATATATATATAATATATATATATATATAAAGAAATAATTAATTGTTGATGAATTTCTGTGTGTTTCTTAGTTGTGAATTATTATATTTTTGTATTCTTGATGCTTTCAGGAAATGAAATTTATAGATTTGTGTAATTGAATTTTTATACTACTTTCTAATATTATTATGATGAATTTTTCTCTTTTTACTTTGATTAGTATAAGCGTATGCTTGTTTTGTCTGAAGAACCCTAGAAAAAACATTATATGCACTGCTGTTTGTAAAAATTGCAGCACCATGAAGGAATCATCAAAATCAAATGAACTTTGCAGCAAATACCAATTGTAGGATGTTACCGGAAACAGTAAAGTTTCAGAGCCACCTCGTATTTGTGGCGTGCGCAGCGCCCTCTGAACTGATGCTGAAAGCGTCTAAATAGAGGGCTGTAGGTGGACGTTGAAAGTAGATAATGATTATTTGTTAGTGGCGAACATTTAGTGAGACTTAAGTTTGCATCTACGATGAAATAAGTAGAAATGCAATTTACGGAGTTTGAACGCAGAATGGTTATCGGGCTTCGAGAAGGATGATTTTTCTATCGCGCAGTAGGAGCTTGTGTGCAGCACGAAAAGTTCCATAGTGTTGCGAGTTTGCACCGACGAGCACAGAACAATTAGAAAGACTGGTAGTGGATGACGGAAGATGACGTCAGCGCGTGAAGATTCGACACCTGCTCCGCATGGTAGTAATTGACCATATATCTTCCTCCAGGCTGTTGGCAGCACGTTGGTCTACTGCTACAGGTATACTAATGTCGGCTTCGTCAATTCGTCGATGTCTGCTGTGCAGTGGATTGCATGCTAGGGTACCTTTATACAAGATCCCCATCAAGGCAAACCATCGAGGGCTGCGTCTGCAATTGGCTCATGAGTACGAAGCCTGGCAAACTGATTGACGCTAAGTTGTCTTTACAGATGAATCGTGCTTAAATGTGTGTGGGACCATGATGGCCGCATTCATCTCAAATGCTATGCCGGTGATTTGGTTTGGGGTGCGATGTCGTATCATGGACGATCCTATTTGCTACGAATTGAGGGTAATGTCAATAGAAACTGGTACGACCGTTAAGTGCTACAGCCCGAAATCATTCCATTCTTTCAAGGTATCCTAGGAGCTATCTTTCAGCAGGATAATGTACGCCCACATGTTGCAAAGATATTTGGAGACTTCTGTTAGCCCAACTCATGTAACATCTTCCTTGACCTACTTATTCGCCTGATATGTCGCCTATTGAGCACGTTTGGGATTCGGTTGGTCAGTGTATCGAATGTGATCTGCGTCCTGCAGCTTCAAAAGACGAACTTTTGTTGCACATAGAAGCAATATGAAATTATCTTCCACAAGCAGACATTCAAACTCGTTTGACTTCATGCCCCGTCGTATAGTAACACTTATTGCAGCATGTGGTGGCTACCCCTAAATACTGATTTTAGACACCTAATATTGTTTTCTTGCTGTGGAAATTTCGTCATTTATTTGTACTTATACAAGTCATTTGTTTGGGGATTAAATTTCATTTAATTCTGATGATTCCTTGATGGTTTGGAATTTTTCACAAACAGCAGTTTACAAATTATAGATATTTTTAAAATATAATTTCAATAATAATAACTGGTTTTAGTTATCGAGTTTCAAAATGTAAGGTACTTTTTAATGCTTTCGAAATATTTTCAAAATAGATTTTATTTTATTATATGTGAGTAAAATGTTTTTCGAAAAAACATAAGTACACATTAAGTAGTTTAATTCTATGTTTCGGTTTTTGTTAAATATACGTATATTTCCCATTTACTGAAGAAGAAGACATAATAATACAATTATGTGTCATTTTTTAAACCGCTTATAGTAACGCATAGTCAAAAACAAATAAACGTAACATGTTGTTAAATTAAAATTATATACGATAACAAGTATAAGATATTAACTAGTGCTAACCAATGTTCTTCTACACAAAACGTCATTTTTATCAATTCCTTTAAAGAGTGTATCTTTGAAAATTTTTAAATTCCACAAAGATACATTTATCTCCACCAATTATAACTTGACTCAACTTTTAGTGTCACGAGAAAAAAATTATGATCAGCTTATCACAAGTTTATATGTATTTCTTTATTTTAAAAGCTTCTTTCTAATATTTTTTAGAATCTTATTCTCTTGGTAAACCGAAAGAATTAACTAGGAGTTCACAAAATTTCTTTTTATGCACGCGCTATTTCAATAAATGGGTACATAAAAATATAAAACAAAGATACACGCAATAGTGGAAATAATTTGAGCTTTGACAAATGCGTAAGTTAGTAAAACTTTTTTCCAATTACGCATATTTTAAAAACAAATATGATTTCGATCAGCATTTTTATGTTTAAACATGCATCACACTATATTTCAGTTTTTTTCCTTAAGCTTTTATTCCTACTTTTGAAAAACGTTTTTGGAAGGATTTTAGTCATAACTTTTAGTATCTTTAAAGATCCTCACCTGAGTCAAGTGGAGTCGCATAAACAAGATCATTCAGATGTCCCCCCAAAACAATCGAGGCTTGGTATATTTGGAGATCGGGGTGGCCAAGTGACCTGTCCACCGCACCCACCTCATCACGCTCTAAACTTGGCATTCAGGTAAGTGTGCCCTCTGTGCTGAAGTGGGTTGTCACCCCATCGTGCTGAAACCACATGTGGTTACGAATGGCAATCGAAGTATTCTGCACAGTTCAAGCAACATCTGTTCCAGAAAATAAGGTAACAGTCATCATTAAGTCACGTCGATCATAAATATGGGCCAATCAAAAAGTCGTTGACAATAACAGCCCAAACATTTACACAGATTTCTTGTTGGTACGCATAGGGATTATCAGTTGCTCGCACATGGGAATTGTACGCATTATAGACACCCTAGAGTGTAGGCGTTGCATCAGCTGTAAATCGCACATGAGCTATGGAGTCAAGCTGCAGCTCACTTTGCTGTACAACCCACTGGGAGACGATAGTCTGCCGGATTCAAAGCTTGTACTCGTTGAAAATGGAAGAGGAGTAAGTGATTTTCGTTTAACACTCTAAAATTGGTCTGATGACTCACGCCTACGTGATGAGCAACAGCTCCTGTACTTGACTCTGGACTATCAGCCCCAATGTTCAAGGTGCTTTCATCGTGATTCGATCTGCGTACAGCTCTTCGTCAACCAGCATCATATCTGGTGTTGCGAAAAGAAACTGTGTCAAAGTTGACGATGTAATCGTTGAAAATTCTGCGATCCGTCATTTATCGATCAGGAAACTGCGCGGAATAGCACAGCTCTGCCATTACCATTTGCACGGCCGTACATATAATGCATGACTGCTTTTTCGACATAAGTAAAGTCTCCCATCGTAAGCGTCAGCACAATTGAAAGAGCCGCTTTCTTCTACTGAGATGCATCGTGTTGAACGGTGGCTAAACTTACACTGCCCCCTACCGGAAACCCAACCAACCATTTACTACACTTTTCTTTTCTTTTGTTTCCCCTGTTTGTGCCTCCCCGCGTCACTTGTTCCCATACATTTCTATATAATAAATGATAGTTATGATGTCATGTATCTATCCATAAAGTTTGTACCATGAATTCGGGACCACCCTGTATATATAGAAGTATCTCTGTATATATATAATGAAAACTGATACTATTTTAAAATAAAAAAAACTGTATGGGTCACTTGCTACAATAAATTACTATCTAAACAATCCTTCGCTTGTATTTCTGAATTATGTCAAATATATAAGAATCGGGTCTAAAAATAAGTTTCAGCTTGTAAGCAACTATAATTATATTATTTCATTTTTTACATTTCATTAGAATTATTGCCATAAAAATGAGCACATTCATTCAAAAACGTCTATAGTTGTTGAATCGAATAAGTCAGAGTGCTAAACGCGAAAATTCGATAAACTCATTCAAACCACGTTTCATATGAATTGGAAGCTTCGAGACCGTAAAATTCGTTGACTACTTGAAAGGACACATAAATCAAAAGCACACATGCACAAAAACTAAGCACAATACTTTGGTCTTAGTTTCAGAAATAAAATACGTGACACCCTTTGAACACACTTTTGTCTTTGCAATCTGAAACGAGTTAAATATAAAACAAAGGAAATTCAACATCAAATCAAAAACAAGTTTGGAAAACTTGAGAAAGAAATAGTTTTATTTTTTACTTATTATATTTATATTTTAGTTTTTGGTCACCAGTTATATTTTCTTTCTCTTCGACATTAATTTTACATTATGATAGTTTGCTTAAAAGTTAAATATGTTTTATCTTGTTTGGTTGAATATATATATATATATATATATATATATATATATATATATAGCTGTTGATGACAGCTTTCCATGAGTCTGTTTAACTAAATTGCCTGTATAATTAGAAGAAAATGGTTTCAAGCTTTTAATTTTTCAGGAAGATTTCCTCAAAATATAAGAGTTTTGAAAAGGCTGTAAATAGATTCCTTGAGTAAACCTCAAAAATATTTTCCTAAATTCTTATTGAAGTATTCTTATTTGATATTTCTTACTAAGATAATAAATAATTAAGGCTCCATAACGTTTTCCCATTCATGTGGTGCGGAAGTTAGGAGACGGGGCTGCTAGCTCAAGTGTTATCATCGCCACTTGACCATGGTTCAAAATTACGTGGTGCGTCACCAATAGTCCTTGAGTAGCTGAATAGTGCGATACTAATATTCACTCCCTCCTTTCTACCAAAATTGTCTTTCCATGTATTATCCCTTCATTAATCCCCACCCCGGCACAAAAAATGAGCTGATTTCTAAAGTAAGTATAAATTAATATGAAGTATATTTTTTTCTTTTTTCTATACTGTTTCTCTAAAAATAAAACAGTTTCTTATGCTTATGTAATATTATACATACACACAAAAACTACACTGCTCAAAACAATTAAAGAATATTGAAAGTTTTATATAAAATGAAGATATAAGCGAAATTTTTTTTGCCGAAAATGGAAGAAGAGAATCACAAATGCTATTTTTTCTGATTTTCAAACTGTGGAGTTAGCTAATTTTGAGTTCGACGTCAAAAACGTCGCGTTAGCGGTAGCGAATGAAATATGACTTTCAACTGAAATGTAGACAAGGATGATCGGCATTCAGTGACTGCTTTGTTTCGATGAGTACGATGTCTCAGCTAAGTCATTTAACCGATTCAGATGCTTGGAGAGTTGTTGGTAGGTTAGAAAGGGACCAAACTCAAGCCGAAGTAGCGTAAGCCATTGCAGTGTCACAAAGTGTGATTTCCAGGATCTGGGACCGTTTTTTGGAGACTGGTAGTGCAGGCCGAAGACCAGGACAAGGTCGTAGACGGGCAACAACGCCCAATGAAGATCATTATTTAGTGTTAACGACTCGGAGACATCGAAATATGAACGCTACTCTTCTCCAACAACACCTTTGCTCGGTTACTGGCACCGCGGTTTCAACTCAGACTGTCTGAAACCGGCTCCATGGAGTAGGTATGTATGTTCGCCGACCGATGGTATGTGTTAGACTAACATCAAGGCATCGTCGTGACCGCAGGTAGTGGGCAACAGAGCATGTGAACTGGAGGAGAAATGCATGGCGCAATGTTCTTTTTTCTGACAAGTCCTGTTTTTCTGTTCATCCGGATAATAGGCGTATTTTCATCTGGAGGGACCGTGGCAGTAGGAATAATCCTGCGTTCGTGCACGAAAGTGTCAGATTTATCGGCGAGAGAGTGTTGGTGTATGGTGGCATCTCCATTGATGGGCGCACAGACCTCTACATCATTCTTGATGGATCTCTGACTGCTCGCCGATATAGGGATGAGATCATCAGACCTATTGTAGTCTCTTACGCTGCAGCAATCGGAGATGACTTCATTTTAATGGACGATAACTGCAAGCCACATCATGCTAACCTGGTGGAGGATTTCCTTTTCGAGGAAGGAATCGTATGAATGGAATGGCCAGCGTGTTCTCCAGACATGAATCCAATAGAGCACGTTTGGGACGCTCTAGGAAGACGAGTTGCTGGCCACCAACCATCCCCACAAACTCTCCAAGAACTGGAAAGAGCTCTTCTGGACGAGTGGGGCAGAATACCCCAACTCGTGATTAATAGCCTCATTGAATACATGCCTCAAAGTTTTCAAACGTTGCTGGTCATCCATGGAAACTATACCCCCTACTGAAAATGATTTCTTTTGAAGAAAACACCTTTTCTTATTCTTTTTTTCTCATATGCACAAATTGTGTTTTTTTTTCCTTTTGTACACAAATGCGCAATAAAATGCATTTTTTCTGCCAAACAATTGTAATTTATTTTCATATAACCTACTGCGTCTGTCGACCATGTATGAATCAGCTAAAAAGTTTCCCTGTCACAAGGTCCACCTAAAACCGCAATATCCTTTAATTATTTTAAGCAGTATATTTAAATTACGATTAATACTATTAACCAGGCAAATTTAATCTGAAGTATTACGCTAAAGAAAGAGTGTGTAATCATTAAAAGAACTAATTGCCTAATTTTTTATGCAGTTTTTCTAAATCAGGTATATGAGATAATGCGAAATAAGATCTTTCGCAAAAATGTTAACCACTCATTCAATAAAGATTGTAATTAGTTAATGAGATATTTTTTTAGAAAGTTATTAATGTCTTGGAGAAAATTTTAATGTAAGATAATTGAATTGAATGTCAAATTACAGGTTTTTAGGAAAGCATTTTTAAGAAAGTACTCAATAATTATACAAAAAAAATCATTTTTTATGAGGTTACGAGATTTCTTCTAGGTATATATATTAGAAATAAAAATAATATATATTTCAGTACATTGAACTTTCCTTCTGAAGAAGATAGTTGAGTTTTTTCCTTTTTTTTCCGGAATTTGTGGGGATTAGATTTTCAATTACTAACAAGATTTAGAAATGTTTCCCTCACCTTTTTACCGTAAAAATAAGATTATAATTACCTCCGTTTACAAAAAAAAAAAAAAAAAAAAAAAAAAAAAAAAAAGAGAATGAGAGAGAAAATTAGAAAAAAAACCAAACAAACATAAAAATAAAAAAAAATTTTGAGAATGACGAAATTTTGCTTCAGAAAAATATCTCATTTGGTCACTTTCAGAATACTTCACAGAAGTCTTATTAAAATCTTGAAGCAAACTTCACTATTCAAGCCATTTATATGCTTATGTTTGAAATAAGATTAAATTTCAATAACCGTCTAAGCGTTCGATTTTTCTGCCGAAAATGATAAAAAAAAAGGCACCTTTTTTTACTGTCTATAACTAAGCATGAAACTAAACAGAATGTGCAAGTGGAAGAAATTTATTTTAACTTTCAATCTTTGTACTATTTTTTTATTTTATAATTGTGGAACACAAAAACCCTAAGTGTTTTCTTCTTATAAGTTCACTTCATAAGTTAAAAAATATCTTCATATGTCTTAAAAAGATTTTTTCCATATTTACTAAAAACATCATGTTTGTACCTCTTTCTTAAACGGTTAAGGATTGTGTGTTTGTGCATATACACTGCTCAAAATAATTAAAGGATATTGCGGTTTTAGGTGGATCTTCAGGCTGGGAAACTGTTTTGCTGATTCATACATGGTCGACAGACGTAGTAGGTTATATGAGAATAAATTACATATGTATGGCAGAAAAAAATGCATTTTATTGCGCATTTGTGTACAAAAAGAAAAAAACACACAATTTGTGCATATAAGAAAAAAAGATTAAGAAAAGGTGTTTTCTTCAAAGGAAATCATTTTCAGTAAGGTGTATGGTTTCCACGGACAGCCAGCAACGTTGAGCACTTTTGAGGCATGGAGTCAATGAGGCTATTAATCACGAGATGGGGTATTCTGACCCACTCTTCCAAAATAGCTCTTTCCGGTTCTTTGGAGAGTTTGTGGGGGTGGTTGGCGGCCAGCAACTCGTCTTCCTAGAGCGCCCCAAACGTGCTCTATTGGATTCATGTCTGGAGAACACGCTGGCCATTCCATTCGTTCGATTCCTTCCTCGAGAAGGAAATCCTCCACCAGGTTAGCACGATGTGGACTGCAGTTATCGTCCATTAAAATGAAGTCATCTCCGATTGCTGATGCGTAAGGGACTACAATAGGTCTGAGGATCTCATCCCTATATCGGCGAGCAGTCAGAGGTCCATCTCGAATGATGTAGAGATTGGTGCGCACATCAATGGAGATGCCACCATACACTAACACTCTCTTACCGCCAAATCTGACACTTTCGCGCACGATCTCAGGATTGTTCCTACTGCCACGGTCCCTCCAGATGAAAATACACCTATTATCCGGATGAACAGAAAAACGGGACTCGTCAAAAAAAACATTGCACCATTAATTTCTCCAGTTCACATGCACTGTTGCCCACGTCCTGCGTTCGCGACGATGCCTTGATGTTAGTCTAGCACATACCATGGTTTGGCGAGCATACAGACCTACACCATGGAGCCAGTTTCGGACAGTAGGAGTTGAAACCGTGGTACCAGTAGCCGAGTGAAGGTGTTCTTGGAGAAGAGTAGCGTTCATATTTCGGTGTCTCCGAGCCGTTAACACTAAATAACGATCTTCATTAGGCGTTGCTGTCCGTCTACGACCTTGTCCTGGTCTTCGGCCTTTTCTTCCAGTCTCCAAAAAACGGTTCCAGATCCTGGAAATCACACTTTGTGACATTCCAATGGCTTGCGCTACTTCGGCTTGAGTTAGGTTCACTTCTAACGCGTACCAACAACTCTGCAAGCTTCTGAATCGTTTAAATGACTTCGCTGAGGCATCGCACTTATCGAAACAAAGCAGCCACTGAATGCCGATCATCCTTGTATTTATTTCAGTTGGAAGTCAAATTTCATTCGCTGCCGCTGAAGCGACGTTTTTGACGTCGAATTCAAAATTAGCGTACTCCACAGTTTGAAAATCAGAAAAATTTGCATTTGTGATTCTCTTCTTCCATTTTCGGCAAAAAAATTTCGCTTATATCTTTATTTTATATAAATCTTACAATATCCTTTAATTGTTTTGAGCAGTGTATTGATGGGAGGTCGCCGGTCCCTAAAGTTACAACTGTAATTTTTACATCTGCCCTGTTCATGCTGTTTACAAGAAACGGAATTTGGAATGCGTCTTTCTTACCCCACCAAAAAGGGTGACATGTTCCCACGCCTAGAAAAGGGCATTGTACTCATAAATATATCGTGGTATCGGGAGTGTCATTAGGATTTTCCGCGCTTGGGGATGTCACTGACCGTGAGAAAGTAATCATCCGCTGACGTTAGACCAATGAAAAAGAATTATGCAGACACTGTAAAGAATCCGCTCTAGCATATAGGTGTAAATTGCCGCCAAATAAAAACGAGATGCACCCTGATTAGAGGCACTCTCGGACGCATTCTCTCACACCCACTTGGTCTGACACGTCCCTTCCAATTAACACCGCGGGGACTCCAAGCGGCGACATGACTCCTTTTCCTCGCCTCTTTCTCAGAGTTAAGTAAAATCCTGTGTCTCTTTATGCTTTAACTTAATTTCAATCTTATTATTTTAAATAAATTAATGGTTATTTAAAGAATGTCTTTTGATTTAGCGTACTGTTTATTTGTCTTTTAAAAGATCTAATGTTTAAACTTACGCTATAATGTGACGCTAATAGAAGAGTAGAACCGGGTTTTATTTAAAATGGATTTAATGGGAATAAATTAAATAGTTTATTTTAACCAGCGACGTATTATTTGGTGCCGTGACCAGGACATTAATTTTTTTTTTCCTTTCCTTGTACAACCATTGTGTGCCGATGATCGGTCGTCAGAAATTTTTTTACATACTTTGATATTGTAAACGTTTCTTGATGGATCATCACGACAAATTTTCATCTCGTGTGCTACTATGTTTTATATATTGCTCGAATTTGATATTGTGAATTTTTTCTTGTAGTTTTGGTGAGAAGAAGAGTCCAAGGAATACAGAGATGACGCAGGTACTGGTGCTCTTTAATTTTTTCTGTTTAATATTGATGTGAATTTTTTTTTTCTCTATGCATGTATTTACGCGAGAGCCGATTAGTTAAATGTTTATTTAAATTTAAAAGTTCATGAATTTCTTTTACCCTGCACGAGTGCTGGAATTTTGTTTTTAATTTAACTGTTTCCGTTGTGAATTAAACTCGCTAGAAATTTTGTCTTAATTAATAATTAAAAAAACATGCCATGTACACGACAATCAGACCCCCTATTGACGCAAACGGCGTCCGATAAATTTAATCTAATTGATCTTATCCCAATTTAGGACGGAGGTGAATCGTTAGGAATACGTAGGCTCTTGGGAAAAAATAAACGATGTTGCGAATTTGGGCAAGTGGTCAAACGACGAAAAAGTTACTATTCTGAAATTAAAATTAGCGGGAATAGCTGAAGAATTTTTTTATCCGACCCAACTCACAGTCAATTGACAGAATATAACGATATAGCAAGAATTCTTATTGGAAGATTCGAGAAAGCTGTCCCTTTATCAACGCGTCTACAGTTATTTTCATCATGTATCCAGGGTCCTTCTGAGAGCGTACAAGAATTCGCAGCACGCATCAATAAACTGGGAACACAGATTTTAAAAAGTCAGGAAATTCGGCTCAAAATACCGCGGTGAGGAATGCGAACGACCAACTGTTACAATCTCGTTTCATAAGCGGTTTAAGAAATGACATTCGCTGCTTTGTACTTTCTCGTGATCCTTTAAATTTAGACGAATCAATCAACGCATCATTGATCGAAGAGCAAAATATGAAATTGAACCAAATAGCTAGCGAAGAGAGATCCGGTTTGTCGTCAGCACAAACGGAAAATCCAGTCCTTTCAGCATTAGTGGATAGATTAGAAGAAATCAACTTAAGGGTCGGCCGTCTACAGGAGGCCAGTTCAGTTACAGCTCGTAAATCAGGGGAAAATTCTTTTTAACAAAGGGAAAACGTTTTCAAATGCTTTTATTGTGGCATTCAAGGACATAGACAGGCGGAGTGTAGAAAGAAACAGAGGGACGAACGCGCTGCCCGTTACCAGCCCCCGGAGAAACGCGGCTAGCGATTATTCTGTTTCACGTCACCCCGGTTTCGATGGGAGACGTGTCCATTTCCGAGAATCTGCTTTTCGCGACAATTACGCAGCCCCCAGGCATCCGGTTAGAGGGACACACACAACTTCTGGGGATAGGGGTTTTCAGCGCTATAACAGAAACGATACTTTAAACTTCCGCGGAGAAAGCCGTATTTAGATTTTTTACATTTGGTAGAGGAGCGGTTTTCTCCTATTCAATCTCGAGACAATATATTTGATCTACCAATAATAAAGGCTAATGTTAAACATCACAAATTTAGAATTTTAATTGACACAGGTGCATCCGTATCTTTAATGTCTAATTCTTTTTTCACTAAAATAAAAAATGATAACTTTAGGAATTTAATGTTTCAATTCAGATTACAGCCGTAAGCGGAGACACGGTAGAAATTATCGGTTGCTAAGAAATACAATTGTCATTGGGGAATTTCAATTTCAATATATTTTTTTATAACGAAGCAAGAGATTAACGATAATTATTGCGCTATTTTGGGATACGATTTTTTTTGAAATTATGGGATGCAGTTTTAGATATAGGTAAAAAACCGTTTATTAATTAATAATTTTTCAATTCCGCTTATTCATTATTCACTCCCTCCGCGTGTGGTACAGAGTAACTTCATACATGGATTTTTAAACACAAAACGTGTGTGGGGTCCTCATTCGGTCACAAATGTTCGTATACATGTTGAAACATTACCTAATTCGACGTCATTAGCCACTATTCAGAGTTCAGCAAAGCTACAAACTAAAAACATTCATTTAACTAATTCGCAAATCAAGATTAATCCACAGACAAATGACACCATTCTAGAAATTGAAACGATTCAGATAACATAATCACCCTTAACAAAAACATGAAAATAATTACTGTCAATAATTACGAAGACTTTTCTTCCGATTTCCCCGTTTCTTAAGATATTTTACCCCACTCACGGAGAAAGATTTTAACCTTTCAGGTTTGGACAGTCAAATCAAAAGCAGATTATTTCAACTTTTAATTTCGCACAAAAGTGCTTTCGCTCGCTCTACGGTAGAATTATTCGCAGCCGCTACGGAGCATCATAGAATTAGTCTACAACATGATTATCCCATTAAATGTCCGATTTATAAAATTCCATTTAACTTAAGAAACGAATTTCGACGTCAAATAACAGATTTAGAAAAGGCGGGAATTATTTCGAAATCTAATTCTCAGTATAATACTCCGGCATTGTTTGTCAAACAAAAGAAAAATGGCGCCTTGTTTTAGATTTTCGGAAACTCAACGAAATAACTTTGACTCAAGACTTCGTTATTCCAACATTGGACGACATTTTACATGAAATTTCGGGTTCAAACTATTTTTCGGCATTAGACATGAAGTCAGCATTTAATCAAATTCAACTACACTTTGCGGACAGGCATAAAACGGTATTCTCTACTCCCGACGGTGACAAATATGAATTTAATAGA
Source organism: Trichonephila clavipes (assembly GCA_019973935.1). Lineage (NCBI taxonomy): Eukaryota > Metazoa > Arthropoda > Arachnida > Araneae > Nephilidae > Trichonephila > Trichonephila clavipes. The sequence continues at coordinate 53,856 of BMAU01000480.1, read as the reverse complement.
TTATGCTTCGGTTTAAAAACTCGCCTAAAGCTTTTCAATCAATTGCACAGGAGGTCCTGGGAGATTTATTACACAACGGAGCTTTGGTTTATATAGACGACATTATTTTATTCACTAAAACTATAGATGAACTTTTGAACTACTGGGTAAGGTTTTTGAACGCTTTGAAAGAATTCACTTAAAATTTAATCCGAGTAAATGTCAGTTTTTAACAAAAAGTTGTAACTTTAGGGACCGGCGACCTCCCATCACTTTTTTTTGGACTTTGATATGGACATTTTCCCTCAATGAATTGTATTGCATTTGTATTTGCATTTACTTCACTGAAATCTTTGTGATCCTTTATTTCTAGTTTTGTTAATCTGAAAGATGGGAGGAGTGATGGGAGGTCGCCGGTCCCTAAAGTTACAACTGCAATTTTTATATCTGCCCTGTTCTTGCTGTATACATGAAACGGAATTTGGAGAATGCGTCTTTTTCTTACCCCACCAAAAAAAGGGTGACATGTTCCCACGCCTAGAAAAGGGCATTGTACTCATAAATATATCATGGTATCGGGAGTGTCATTAGGATTTCTCGCGCTTGGGGATGTCACTGACCGTGAGACGGTAATCATCCGCTGACTCTAGACCAATGAGAAATAATTATGCAGACACTGTAAAGAATCCGCTCTAGCATATAGGTGTAAATTGCCGCCAAATAAAAACGAGATGCACCCTGATTAGAGGCACTCTCGGACGCATTCTCTCACACCCACTTGGTCTGACACGTCCCTTCCAATTAACACCGCGGGGACTCCAAGCGGCGACATGACTCCTTTTCCTCGCCTCTTTCTCAGAGTTAAGTAAAATCATGTGTCTCTTTATGCTTTAACTTAATTTCAATCTTATTATTTTAAATAAATTAATGGTTATTTAAAGAATGTCTTTTGATTTAGCGTACTGTTTATTTGTCTTTTAAAAGATCTAATGTTTAAACTTAAGCTATAATGTGACGCTAATAGAAGAGTAGAACCGGTTTTTATTTAAAATGGATTTAATGGGAATAAATTAAATAGTTTAAGTTTAACCAGCGTCGCATTAGTATATACAGTCGAACCTCTATGTAACGAACCTCTAGATTGTGAATTTTTCTACATAGTGAACTTTTCCCTGGAACGAACATTTCACGATTCTCTTCGTAAAATAACTTCGCTATAGGGAAGTGCATTTTCTATTTAACGAACTTTTTCTTTTGTTATTCACTTTTTGTATTCCCATTTTTTAAAGTATTTCTGAAAAAATTTCAAGCTATTCTCTGTTTAACACATTTTATGGTAGTTTAAAAATCTTGAACCTATTTTATTAGATCCCAACTTGACGATAACAGTTGGGTTCTGGACGTTTCATCCAAGAAGTGTGATCTTCAAAACCATTGCCCGGTTCACTAGAAACATCTTCGATATCCTCTTTCCCCCTCAATGGAGTTGTGCTGTGCACTCGTTTTATAATTATAAAATAATGTATGTTTAATATTATTTGTGTGATTTAACTTTTAAAATTTTCTCAAAATTCATTATAATTTTGGTTTATAATTATTATCTTAATATTGAAAATACCATGAATTCTTCGACATTCTTTTGTCTTGTTTTCCTTGCAGTTTTTTTCTTTCTTCTTTAAGGGTGAGATATATAAAATAAACACATAATAATTTCAAAAAAAGGTGTGAATAATTACTTTATTTTAATATATAGTGTTTATGAAAATTTATAATATATTTGTTTTATGTGTTTTGTAAAATATTTTAAAAGATGAACCTCTATCTAACGAACTTTTTTCCAAGATTAAGCGATTTTAACTGTTTTTCGAATGTCATTGTTGGAGGTTTATCTCTTGTTTGTAGAGAATAAGACTATATATATATATATATATATATATATATATATATATATATATATATATATATATATATATATATATATATATATATATATATATATATATATATATATATATATATATACAAACAACTTGAAGTATGTTTTAATTATAAGTCATACATTACAATAGGGCCAGAGATAATATCGGTTTTTTTTGGAGTATCTTCTCATTTTCATTTCTTCTCAAGCAACAAATTGTACATTGCTTTGACAAACCTGTGTTCTTTTTTCAATATTTTCAAGGATGTTAATTCCTACCAAGGAAAATCCCAAATGAGAAATATTTCAGTACCGTGGAGAAACTGTATCTCTTGACAACACTAGCACTAATAATATCTCATAATAAGAATTCAAAGTATGTGCGAATCAATGAGAGAAAGAAGAAAATATATGAGTTCTGGTACATCGTATGGACAAACCGGTCGAACCAGATTTCGTTTGCCCCTACTGTGTACGGGCAAACCAGTTAAGGAGTTAAAGTAATAGAAACCTCAACATTTCATTAAATTCACTTCTTAAAACAATTATAATGTCACGTAGATTTACTTAATTAATGCCACTCAGACAGAAGGAATGAAAAATACAGTAAGCATATTAAACTAAAATATTTATTGATCCAAAACGTAAACTAGGCAACGCCTAACATATACATGCTGTTGTCGTTCCATATTTTTGGAAAATTCAAGAAATCCAATAATAACAAGTAATATAAAAAATATTTTATGTCAATTCCTACTTATATCAACAAAGAAAAAATTTAGTTTAGCTACTTTTTATTAAATAGTTACAATTGATATAAATATGTATTTACATTTGACAGAATCACAACATTAAGTGAGAATTAATGTTTGTCAATTATCATTAAAGTATCGTATTGTCTTCCAAAACAATCGTGTATACAAAATTTCAGTTCAACTGAATGCTTTAAAAGGTGAGAAAAAAAACCTTTTCAAGTTTTGACACAAGTCGCTAAAATGGTCGCTAAGTTACCAAAAATGATGCCAGCGTGACTGTATTTGTAGTTCTTTAAATAATTAGTTTTAAAAAATTAATTTTTAAAAAATTATAATTGAATTATTGTATATAAAATTTCAACTCAATTGGGCGCTTTAAAATGTATTTTATTAACGATTGAATCTTCTACCAAGATAAATAAATAGAGAGTGTGTGCTAATAGTAGGAATTGAAAAAGCAAAGATATATTCTCTAGAAGTACCAATAATCAAAAACAAAAAAGGAAAAAAAACCTCTTTTTTTCTTTGATTTGTATTCACTAAAATACGATGGGGATATTTTCTGCTTTACAGGTAATTGAACTCTAGTTTATTGCAGTGAAAAAGAGTTTTATGTAAAATGAACTATATTTTAAGGAATTATTACAAATTACGGTGATTCTTTCATTTAACCTCTTGCTAGATTATCCCGATTTATCTCGGATTCGTATATTGCAGTTAATCATTATCCTTAGAAAACCCGAACGAAGCAGAATTTGTCAGCACGATTTTTTTATAACGATTTTGCTCATCCTAGAGGAAATATTCAGCTTTGATTGTCAATTTGCCTAGTTTTTTGTTGGTTTCACGTTTCTTATGTCGGAACCGGTAACGTGTTTTCCCTATTGTCTACTTGCAGATTATAGATTATTAATGTATAAATAATAATTGTGTTGAAAAAGAGTACAATAATGGCGATCATTTAAGATAGTAAAATCGATCATTTTTCTGGTAGCGATTATGAAGGGCTGGGCATTGAAAACATTGGAAGTGATTCTTTTGTATGTATTCCAGCGGTTCTCAAACTTTAACTACGGGCAACCCAATTTTTAAGCATAATTTCTGCAATAATAATGCACTTTGGCGCGAAAGCTACAATACGATCATAATTATAAATCGTACAAATTAAGAAAAAAATATTAAACTTTGTATATATTACTTTTAAGTAACATATATTTTAACTTTTTTTTTTTTTTACTTTTTAGTTCGATTCACTATAAAAGCTTATCTTTTAGTTTGTTTTAAAAATATAATTTATTTTATAATTATTTTTAATATATACGATAAAAATCACAATTCCAGTAAAAAATTTATCAAAGAAAACATACTTACCTACTTTCGAAGATTATTCAATTTTTCTTTGAAAATTTGAGAAAAAATCAATAAAACTAAAGAAAATGTTCCAAATGTGCGTCTCCTTACTAAAGGACATAAATCACAGACATTTTTCGCAAACAATACAGGAACATTATTTTCCAGTAAAACTGTCGTATTTTGCTCACGTTATGGTAGTTTTGCTGTCGTTTGATGATCTACAAATAGCATTTTGAACTTTTCATCCTCGTATCTCTTTGACATGGCGAAGCGCTACATTTATAGCTTCATTGTTTTCTTTATAAAGTTCTTTAGGCAGCATTTGAAAATTTCAATTCCACTCAAACGTTTCATGTCTATTGTTTTTCTCATATTTACTTTCGCTATCTTGATTAATACGCATTACTTCAACAGATTCTTCAATTGCTTGATCAGTTTCAACTTCCTTCAATAGAGATCACAGATGCCAATTTTTTTAATATGCTGTTCATTTACATTTATAAACCATAATAAGTCTTACAACACATCAATCAAAACCACAAAATTGTTCATGGGGGAAAGTGTAGCATGTTCTAAAAATTAATTGTGTAAAACGTTTTTCATTATGCATCATATGTTTTAAAATACTCATAAAAATACATCTTGGCCAAATAATCCTTCAAAGTGCTCAATATGCTTATCCATATATCATAAAACTAATTCAGATGGGGAAAAAAGCAACCGAAAAATATCTTTTACAACTTTTCTAAAAGAAAAAGAGACGAAGTTAAACATACCAGTAAGTTTGAAGGTCAAAGAGAGGATAATCAAAAGTAGTATTTTAGGTATTAAAAGAAACGTAATAAAAAAATCTCTCATCGTGGGATTACAGTAAAGCAAACAAAATGTCTTTTTTTATTTGGCTATAGGATAAAAGATAGCTGATGAGCGTTTGAAGTGGAATCTTATATTTCTGATGATCATCAGATAATAAAAATAAATTATATGCTCGCGCCCCCTCGCAGGGTTACCGCGCCCCCGAGGAGGGCGCGCCCCATAGTTTGAGAGTCAATGATGTAGTCTTATTAAAGACGATTGTAGCCTTATTGAGATAGACCCTTAAAAGAGATTCTAGAGGTAAGCCAGTAAGAAAAGAGGCCAGATGCCATTGTACAGAATGTCGGGTATCACTTTGGGTTGTCCCTTGTTTCAAAATCTATGTAAAAAGAATAATACAACTTTTTTTTTCCCGTTTGTCCGAAATAACGCGGGATAGTATACATATATTAAAATAAAATGCTTTTACACCTATAAAAATTTAAAATATCTTGTCAAAATCTACATATTTCGTTTTGTTTTATATACTTTTATTTAATAATAAAGTAAAATAAACTATAATGATATTTTTGGCAATTTTTTAAAAAAATATGTAAATAATTCGTTTAATAATTCAACAACTAACATATCTCAAACAATGAATCACTCCTATTTAGAAAAATAGAGAATAATCTTTTAACATAAATAAGAAATGTTATTTAAGAAAAAAATAAGAGTCATAATTGTACAAAAATATTTTAAATTTTAATTAACAAAATATTACAGTAATTTTTGTAAATATAACTGAGGAAATAATATAAATAATTGTAACTCCCTAGAAATATAATTATAAATCAGGAATTTCTTAATTTATGTAACAATTATCTGATAATTGGGACAAAAACTGGTATTGTTCAATATTCTCCTATTTTTTGCACAAAACCACTTGAAGGCTCTGCAGTGAGTTAACACTAAATTTTCTGAGCAATTGACTGCCTTTCAGACTTTAATCAAAAATGTTAAGAATTCAATTTTTCATTTTTCTTTAACTTACTGTACGATTCTTTATTTATTTATCCTTTTTATAAAATATAGCTACTTATAGTGTATGTAGTTTTTATATTTATCTCCCGCTTAAAACACGCTCTTTTATTAACTTCACTTGTATGTAACGGAAGCTTTGAATTCGATTTTTACCCACTTTACAAGATCAGATTAATTCGAAATTTTGCACACTTGCCAAGGACAATACAATTGAATAGTAATTTTGTTTCACTGTCCTAATCAGGATCATTAGAATTGTGTACATTTTCTAAGGTTCCCCTCTCACGTGTGGATTGATAGTAATGAAAAAGGCTATACCTTAGCCAGGACTGCGGCTGAGAAGGAGAAAACTCCTACTTGGTCTCTTGCGTTCAGCAATGTTCTCCCTTAAGAAAATTGAATTCAATAAATTAGGAATAACTTGGCCGACTGGGTGGCGTGGTTGGTTTGTCGCTTGTTTTCTGGACCCATGGGTGCAGGTTCGACCCCCGGCCCGAGTTGGTGGATTTTCATGTTGCAGAAAATCGACAGCGGTTATGTTGTATGATTATACGACATGTAAAATATCCCTTGAGGGCTTCTCTAAGAAAAATTAAATTCTAATACAGGATCGCATCGTCATCATTTTTCTCTTGACACAAAACGAAAATCTATTAACACGAAAAAATTTTCCTTCTGGGAACAAACAAAATAAGGAAAACACCAGATATTTAATAGGGATGTGAAATGGAAAAGCGTTAGATTCACATTATTTTTCTGTTATACTGTATCATCGGAAGTCGTTGCATTAGATGTTGATAATGCGTGTACAAAGAACTTTTGGAGCTTGCTCAAAGCTCAAAAAAATCTTTGGTACCTTTGATTCCTTTGCTGAAAATGAAATGAATAATTCAACTCCTGTACCCGCGTCATCCAAAATTATGTTGATAATGCATGCACAAATAAATTTTGGAGCTTTTTCAAAGCTGAAAAAATATCATTGTTACTTTTTATTCCTTTGGTGTAAATGAAACGAATAATACAGCTCCTGTTCCCGTGTCATCCAAAATGAGAAACATGCTGAAAAGTACGCGCAGATATTTTGACACACATTCGAATGGTGAAATGAAAAACAAAGCGAACGCCATCGAAAAATTTGATGCTAAAAATACAATGTAAAGAAAAATATCAGGAAATTTGCCATAAACACAATAAATGTTTTGGTTTTCAAAAAAAATTCAAAATTTTATATTAAATTTCCTCAAAATCTGGTGAATATTTTTGTTTCATTGATTGTTATTAAATACATGTATGTATAAATATTTATGTTAATAAAATGTACTCTAATAAATTTAATCCTCTTGAATAAATGTGATTTTTTTTGCATTTTATTTCTTAACTCTATATTATTTTAAAACGAAAAAAAATATTTCAGTCACCTTAGTTTCTTGCAAAATGATTATCAGTGAATACATTTTTCATAAAATAATTGCTAATTAATAGATTCGGAAAATTCATTATTTGTTAATCACCAAAAATTATCATTTTAGAGCTCCAAATAAACCAGTGAGCTCACCAATTTTTTAAAATTATTGTACATATACAATAAGCCACAAAAGTGTTCGTATACTTGCAAGTTCTTATAAAATTTAATGTTTTCGACTAATGAAAATTAATGTATTGTAATTGCAATTTTTTATGATATCTGTAACTTGTTCCTAATGGAATGACACAATTAATTCTTTAAAAATAGTATAACTATTTTTTAAAAAAATTAATAATCAAAAAGCTACTAAAAATTACGCCACAAAAGTCTTCGTACACTTAACAAAAACCTCAACATAGCTTTAAATATTGTATTTCTTTCTTAATATGGTACTTAGTAGGATATCTTTTAGTGTCCACAACAACTTTTAAGCGTTTTGGTATAGATTGATTCAGGTGTTTCTAATTTATGCATCGATTTTTTCCATGCTTCTGTGATTATTGTTTTTACTTCCCATTATATGTTTATATGTCATGTTTTCTTTTTTTAAAATCAAAATCTCACCAATTATGTTCTACTGGACTAAATAAAGTGATTGAGGAGGTGTTTTCATAATTTGGGGAAAGTTATAGAGACACCAGTGGCGTACATTGAGAACAGTACGCTTGGCATCATTATCATGTTAAAAAAGGAAGTCGTTTCTAATATCCAAATTTCGCGCGGATAATTTAAAATTTCCCCTTAAAACATTTAAATAGAGCTCATAATTCACAATACCATAAGAAAATACCAAATTACCTAATTCTGAGGCCAATTTACACCTCCACGCCAGAACACATTCACTTCAATGCTGAAGTATGGAGGTGGATGAGTTCTTGTTCCATGCTAATTCATGGGATTATATTCTTTACTTTTTCATTTACAAGTTATTATATGCCATTGGGATCAAATATGTTGCATTATCTGCCATCCCAATCAATTTGCCGTCAATTTTGAATTTTCTGAAACGTATTCCCAAGAATCTAGTTGAATGAATAAAACATGGAGGTGGATGTGTCCTTGCGTGCGGGTGTTAATCGGCTACAGTATCGGGTAATTTGAAATTTTTTGTTAATATTGTGAATCATGAGCTCTATTTAAATATTTTAATGAAAAATTTTAAATTATACACGCGAAATTTGGATATTGGAAACGAATTCATTTTTTAACAGGGTAATGACGCCAAGCACACTGCTCTCAATGTACGCCACTGGTGTCTCTATAACTGTCCCCAAATTATGAAAACTCCTCTTCGATGACTTTATTTAGCCCAGTAGAACATATTTGGTGATATTTTGATGTAAAAAAAGAAAACATGACAAATAAACACAAAGTGTGAAGTAAAAACAATAATCACAGAACAATGGAGGAAAATCGATGCAGAAATTACAAAAAAAACTGATTAAATCGATACCAAGATGCTTAAAAGTGGTTGAAGACACTAAAACCTATCCTACTAAGTACTAAATTAAGAAAGAAATACAATATTTAAAGCTAAGTTGAACTTTTTGTTAAGTGTACGAAGACTTTTGTGGCGTAATTTTTAATAGCTTTTTTATTATTAATTTTTTTAAAAAAATAGTTATACTTTTTTTAAAAATAAATTATGTCATTCCATTAAGAATAAGTTACAGGTATCACACACACACAAAAAAATTACAATTACAATATATTAATTTTTATTAGTTGAAAACATTAGATTTTATATATAAAATTGCAAGTGTACGCGAACACTTTTGTGGCCCACTGTATATATGTACAATATAGAATTCTTTGATAGCAAAAATACGAAGTTGAAACACTTTAAATATAACTTTGTACTTTCTTTTATTTTTGTTTTAGTTGAAATAAATTCGTTTTTGCCGTTTTTTTTATATCTACTTCCGTGTTTTTAAATAAATTGCAAACGTGACGCAAACCGTGATTGTAGACGAACTACGTATGTTCCGGAAGAGTGGAGTTATTGTGATTATTTTTAGTTTTGTTTGCCTTTTTTTTACAAAAGATAACAAATCGTCTGCTGATTGAGAAAGAGAGTGGATCAAAAAATAGATTATTTCACAAATAACATCCCTACTTATTAAATGGTATTCGAAGAAATTCATAAATAATTCGCATATTTTCAGTTCGTAACTCATAGCAAGTGAAACAGAATAATTTAATGGCTATATTTCCCTAGAAGAAATAGAGTTTCAAATATTCTACTTTCATATGGAGCACATTGTATATGAGAAATTTGCAAATAAATCATTTAAGTAAGTGTTTTTTTGGTTTATATTTCATTTGATTGCTTTTAAGTTATCCGACTAGTCTAAAACCATAGTTTTTTTTTTTAAATTGACAATTTTTTTTCATGATTTTATTTTATAGGCTATCTTATTAGTTTTAAAAAAATACCAAGTTTTTTTATTTTCCATTCTCAAGAACCAAAACTACAAGTGTTTTAGTAAAAGCAGATGCCATATGTTTACATAAGATGTCGAGCTTTAAAGTTCATTGTACTCGAAATATGTTTTCTTTTCGAAAAGTTCAAACGGGGACAGCGATGGCGCAAAAAGTTTTGAAAATAATGTGATGAAATTTTGGGTGTAGGTTCTGTATAACAATATCGTTTTAACCTTCAGATTTATCAATCACTATTATAAAATTTACATTTCTTTATGAATATAATCACTGTTCTTTTAAGCAATTCCATATGATAGCTAAGATAATGTGCTCTTGTTTTTACAAAAAACTAAAATATCGCTTATCATGAAGGTCATTTCAAAAAGGAGTAGCAAATTAATACATAAAAATTGAAAAATTGAGAATTTCTTCATTTACTATTTGTGCAGAGCGGACCCCATTTGAGTAATTTTTTGTCAATTTTTACCCATTTTAGTAGTAATAATTTACTCTTTTGTCTTCTTAATTTTAACCTTTTTTTCACTTAAATTGTACTAAATAAATCTAAAAACCACAAAAAAAATCCCCATATCTCCATTTATTTTAAAAAGTTGTCGCACGTAGTCTGATACTTTAAGTACGGATTAATATTTTTATAATTTTAACAGATCGTGTGTGTGTATTGATACGGAAAAAAAAAGAAAATATTTAAATATGGAATGAAAAATAAAAGAAAAGAAAGGTTTCTTTGACTTGCATTGTCATTTAAATGATTTTGATTAATTGTGAATCATATTTAAGTAAGTGTGCATTTGTTTCTACCTTACAAATTGCAAACCATGATTTGTTATTTATTATTAGTTCAGACGAATTAATAGTTATTTTAAATAATGCTTTTAAAATTTGAATAATTTAATTTCAGTTTTGAGAATAAATTATGAATTTATGTATTTTTTCTATGAATATGCTTAGAACTTATTCATTCATCTGAAAATCTAAAAAAAATACTTTATATTTTAATTTTTTAAAAATTTCATAATAGTATTTTTAGAACGATAACCAAGGTCATAATTCTCTCAGTTATTATAAGCTAATTTTTTTTTCTCTGACCGTTTTTCCTTCCACCCTTAAAATTCAATTATTTCTATTATTCTAATTATTTTTCTAAAATCTTTCATCACCAAAGCATATTTTTTTACCTAATAAACATACAGTACCCAAACTTCTTCTGAAATTTTATGATATAAATTATTTTCCGACCATAATACGAGTATCAGAGCAAATATACTCTCTATTAATTTTTTAAAAAGAAAATTTAACATTTCATCAAATTACATCCTGTAACGAGTACTATTGCATTCTCCTTCTACTAATCATCTTAGGGAAAATGTTCTTTAACTATGATTTTTATTTAAAAAGCGCTATCCGTAAAAATGGCTTGATTTTATACAATTGCAACTACTATTTAAACATTGGCGTTAAGTTGGTTATTCTAATGGTTAATTGTTGATCGTTAAGCATGGAATCTAAGAATAAGAGAAGGTGAACTCTGCCTGGACGGTTGGATGACTAGATCAATAGTCATCTTAGAATGCACCAAGAATTGTGGAAGTAAACAACCTTGGAGCTGACCGAGCTATCAGGATTCGAGAAGGATTGTAACGAGGATTTTCAATTGAAACTAAGTGAATTTCAATAACTTTGTATATCCTATTAAGTATTAGGATTTCAGATTGCTCGCAGAGTTAAGCTATAAAATTGTATATTTCGTAAAGCTTTAAAGATAGAATAAAAGTAGATATTATTAACATCTGGCCTGCTTCTTCCCCGAACCTTCTTACACACGCTACCTGCAGGCCGTGACAATGGCGCCCAACGTGGGGCACGAGCCCGCGACTTCGAGATGAAGAGAATCGTACTTTAGAATCTGCATTAGCCGGGCTATCAGGATTCAACAAGGATTGAAACTATTGAGCTTCAACTGAAACTAAGATAATTTCATAACTTTGTACACCCAATTAAGTAATATGATTTCAGATTGCCCCCAGAGTTAAGCTATAGAATTGTACATTTCATAAAGAGTTAAATATAGAATAAAGGTAGATATTTTATAGATCATGTCAGCTTCTTTCCCGAGCACATGTGTCTCTGTTACACCCTTGCCCTTCAGACCGCGACAACCCTTTTGTAAGTAAAATTGATGCACACCATGAGAAGAGACATAAAAACTGTACATAAATAATTAAACTATTAAAAGTTTCTTACCAAAATTCCTATCCATAGGTAGAAATTACAATTTTGAATGTTAAAATCAATAGTTTTGGAAACTTTCTTCTTGGTGTAGGATGCGATTTCACATTTCTGTGAAAAGTGGTAAAGATCTCTTTTTACGTCATATTCTACCAGCTAATTTTCAACCCTTTGTGCTGCTCGGCGTTAAAGACTTACTTCATCCTATATATTTTCAATTGAGGACAAATCCGTTGACTTTGAAATCAAAGGATAGGAATCAACTTCAGTATTATTTTCCCAGAATGTGTTGTCATGACGGTAAACAACATGGTATCATCCCTGAGTTCCTTAACCCTTTACCTACCGCATTATGATATACCGCAGTTTTTTTTTCATGCAATATTTTTTTTATCCCTACATTGAAAATTTAGGGATACTCATAAACAAAATACTGACCTTTAGGAAATTGAATCCGTTATAGCTAATTAATTAATTAAAGATATATTCAACTGTAAAATTAATCATATAGCCTGTTCATTTAAAATAAATAGTCAAATAGTTTTCTAAGGTCTTCTTCAACATACAAAAAAAAAAAAAAATAAGACACTTAAATTTTGACATTAACTATTTTTTCGGGACAAAAATGATAATCTTCGCAATAGGCTGAAAACACCGTCAGCTGAAAATGCAATTTCTGCAATAAAACTATTCGCCTTCACCGCTAAAGTACTCATCATAGAACCCGTGCTGCCATATATCTTGAAAGAGTGGATTTCAAAGAATATTCCTGCTAAGTAACATTATAATATTCGTAAAAATGGTTATTCTTTGTAATTTTAAAGTGAGAGGTAGTTATAAGTACCGTCGGTAAATAAATGGTTCAATTGTAAGGAAAACATAACCAGTTATTGTATGAGGCACCATCGCAGCAAGGGTAATGTCTCTAAAATAAAAATGGGATCAGCAGGTCATTAACAAGCTATATCGCATTCGCACTTCTATTACCCATTGGGCAGCGGGACCGGTACGGAAAACCCGATGTGCGCTTGACTCGACTTCGTAACGGACATACTCGTCTAACGCACAAACATTTGTTTATAGATGATGTGACTTTTGCCAATATGACCTCTCCATTTTATATATTGTAATAAAATTTCCTAAGTATTCATCTAAAAGAAACACCTTTTCTAAAACAAATTTGTTGACTGATTTGGTTGGGGAAACTGCCCATCCACAAATCATTTTACATTTTTACGTTCAATTGATATTTTATACAAAATATAATATTATGGACTTTATCGTATCTTTATAAGAGAACCATGGACCCTTTTACATTTCTGCATTTTTATATAATTACTCAATTCTATATTTTATTTTTAAAATTCATATTTTTGCATATGTAACACCTAAATGTATGTTTTTAAACTTTTAATATGTTAACGAATGTGTGGCGCAGTATAGCCAAACTTGGCTTTTGCGCCATAAAAATCCATACTTACTCACTCACTTTAAAATAAAGTCAGTCTGTAAAATAAGGGGTGATTGGAACAGTCGGTCTCGCTCCTTCCACTTAAGTAAGTAGTGGTCTTCTGCTCGAAGAGTGATATGAAAATCTCCATTAAGCCCTATGCGGTTATGATTCCACGACTCTTTTAAGTTCTAAAATTAAAATTGACGTAATACAGCATTTCACAAACTGTGGGGCTCTCCCCCTAAGGGGGCAGGGTAACTCAACGAGGAGGGTGGGAGCATATTGACAAGTCGAAAACATAAGACTATTGAAGAAGATTTTTAATTTACTGAAAGTATGCATTGAGTACGCTGATATAATACACTTAATAATGATCAGTGACCCCATGGAATCTTCATAGAAATCATTATATACCAAAAGTAATATTTATCATTTACAGTATATTTCATTAACATTATATACAACAATTAATATTTTTTTATAATTAATCCCTTAAAAATGCCGATTTAAAGTTACACTAATCGCGCTCCAATGCTACCATTTTCCACGTATGTGAAGTATTTAGGAAAGGGGGGGATATTAAATAACACTGTTACACAGTAATAACACTGATGAGATAATTTTATTGTATTCCAAGACCTTCGGAATAAGTTTATGGATAGTAGTGCACAGAAAAGATAACACTTCGGAAAGACGTAAATATACGTCAGAACACTTATCGCTCTGCTTGAGCGAGATGCTTATATACATCAGTAACACTTTAGATGTTAAGATCGTGTTGTAGGTTTAGCGTCAAAGTATCGTATTATTGAATTCAACATATTGTTACTGTATGGAAGGGGGGCGATGAAAATTATGAATGAATATTAGGTCGCCAGTAATGGAAGTTTAAGAAGGCTTGACGTAATACACATGTCGCTGAGATAGCTTCCACGTTATAGCCATGAGCAGTATGGCAAAATAAAATATCACGGGAAGCATGGAACAAAACTGCAGCACGTTAGCTCGAATTTGACCTAAATTTACGTAGCACTCTAAAACAACACAACAGCTATTATTGACGGACTTCTTAAAGCTGAACCACGGTTAATTATCATAGACTGGGAGCTGTCATTAGCTAAGAACCCTTCTAACTTCCACACTACGTTAATGGGAGAAATTGCAGCCTTCACTGATTTACACAACATAACCTCTACATGGCAGGTCATTAGTGGTACTACAGCTGGAACTAGCGACTCGCTAGCGCTCATCAACATTTAGCGATAATAACCACTCAGTGCAGCCAACTGAATAGTGGGCAATAATGTTGTTGAAACAGTTATGTTGAAGATCACACAATTATCTGATTGTATATTGCAGAAATGCATTTGGGCCGTCATTACACATGTATTGTGTTAAAGCAACTATCGGTACACCTTTATTCATGCCATCATATTTTGCCTAGCTGTGTTCTGAATGCAGAAGTAGCATCTTAGTATTCACTGAAGGTGTTATTTCCACGCAATCTGACTCATAAGTAACGTTCGAAGTCTTCTAGTTGATGAGTTTTAGAACTTCGATGATGTGTAGCAACGGCATTGTCGCTTGTGTTTCCAGAAAACTGTTGTTGAATAGTAAAAGCCGTTAGGTAGCGCTGTTGCAATGAGACACTTCTATTTAGAAGTAGTCTTGTGGCAACAGCCAGTGCATGTATCCTTCTTAAGATGAAAACACTCATTTTTAGTGAAACATTCTATTGTGAAGTGATCTTGTGAAAAAATGCTAATACTTGTGAACTACGTACATTATTACATGTGAACTATTCTAATCATAGTGAAATGTTCTTCATCATTGAAATATATCCAATTATATCAAATTGAACTTGGACTTATCATTGAATCAATTTTCTTTCAACAGACAGCAATTCGAAACCGAAACCTTTAGTCTTAGACCACAATTGTTTACAGTCCGCTAAATTCGTCGCTATTGCTAACATACATAAATTAATGGTCCGATCACTCGGAGTATCTAAGCATATTTAAAGGTTTTTATCAGGTTGTAGAATTCAAAATTTGTGTTTTCGTTTTGTCGAGGAGTTACTTGTGTGTGACCTACATTCGGCGTTTCTTTGGACGAGTGGATTACTCTATTGGTTTCTTCAGGGTGTTTCTCGGATGGTTAGGTCGGGTGAGTCAGTTCATTTTGTAAACATATTATTTGAATGCTGTTTGTGTGTGCTTTTAGCTTGTTTTATTTCTAAATATAATGCTTTAGTATTTTAATGTGATTTATTTCTGTGAAGATTTATTTTGTGTTCTTTCTGTTTTTTGCATTTGAGTAGTAAAAATCAATGTGATTGGATTCCGAATGTGAAAAGCACTTGTGTTACTTATTTTAATTTGATTTAAATATCTATATGAATGGAATTCTTCTGATCAGTAATTGTTCAAAATTTAAATATGAAATCTAAAGCGTGCTTAAACCAGAAAAAAGCCATTATATCATCGCTAACGCGTTTAAAAAATAAAACATTACAGGATATTAATGAATTGGATTCTACCGAGCTCAAAATTAGAAAAAATAGGTTTGATGTAATAGGGGAAGAATTGAAAACCCTTTTTGATAATTTATTTAGCCTTGCTAACGATGATGAAATTGAGGGCTATATTTTAGAAAAACAAGAGCTGCTTGATACATGGGAGGAAATGTTAATTTTATTAGAAAGACGGGTCTCGCATCTAAATAAAACAAATAAGAGTACGGAAGTAATTCATACAAGAAATTCTGATTCAACCGAAATTAAACTTCCTACCTTGTCGCTTCCGACATTTTCTGGAGTTATTGATGAATGGTTAACTTTCTCGGATCTGTTTCAAGCAGCCGTTACAAATAATCAAAATTTAACTGGTGCTCAAAAATTACAATATCTCAAAGGTGTTTTAAAAGGAGATGCTCAGAAGATAGTTCAATCACTTCCAATAACAGATGGTAATTTTCAGATTGCTTGGGATCTTTTTAAAGGAAAGATATTTTCATAAGCGTAAAATATTGAGTTCTTTAATGAAAAACTTATGAATATTTCGCCGATAACTTGTGAATCCCATGCTCAAATTCTAAAGTTAGTCGATTCGACTAAAGAATGCGTTCGATTATTGGAGACTTTAGATCTCAAGGTCGAGGGCACAGCAGACAGAATTCTAATGTTTATCATTCAATTTAAGTTAGACTCAACCACAAGAGGTTGGTGGGAAAGGTCTCTAGATAATGAAAAAATTCCTTCGCTCAGCGAACTTTTACAATTTCTTTCGAATCATGCTAGATCACTTATGACTGAAGGTTATGGAGTTAAAAGAAACATTAGTAACAAGAAAGTAACACTAGTTGCTTCAGGTTTCCAACTGCATTGTTCTTACTGCCAGAGCAATCATAATTTAAATAAATGTGATGCATTTCAAAATCTTTCTGTTCAAAAAAGAGTGAATTTTGTAAAATCGAATAACATTTGTTTCAATTGTTTGACTAAATTTCATAGGAAGTGTGCTTGTAAAAGCACTAATAAGTGCCGAAAATGTGGGAAATCGCATCACACATTGTTACATTTTATGACTCCTAGTGAGCCAAATTCTTCCATTCCTAGAGATGATAATAATTCAGTACTTTCAGCTTCAGCGAAAGTGTTTCACCCAGTTGTGTTGGATGCTACTGATACTAATACAGGTCCAAATCCTCCTAATGTAAATAATCCAAGTATAACTTCCTGTTCAGGGTTCGATTCCAATTCTCAGGTGCTTCTATGTACTGCACTAGTCAATGTTTGTGATTCTTTCGGTGGAACACGGTTGTGTCGTGTTCTTCTTGACCCGGGAAGCCAGGCTTGCTTAATTACTAATAGTTGTTTGGAAAGACTTGGATTGCCTAGGAAGCGAACAAATGTGCGCATTTCATGCCTTGGAGCATCAGATACTCGAACTAATGGTATTTCGGAGATTAAGTTTACACCTCATTTTACATCTAATATTTCGTTTGTAACTTCAATATATGTAGTTAATAAGACTGTAGGTCAACTTCCACATTTCAGTTTAGATTCTTCTTGGTCTGAGCCTTTTAGTGATTTGAAGTTAGCTGATCCTACTTTTTTTAAGAGTGGTCCTATCGATATTCTCATTGGTGTAAACATAGCTCTTCCTATGCTAAAGGGTCAATCTCTTTCCCTTGGGGACAATAAACCCTTTGCAGTTCGTTCAGATTTAGGGTGGATAGTCGCAGGAAATGTTCCTTCTGAAGATATGTTTCCTTCAATTGCGGTTAATAGCATCCAGGTAGTAACTGACGAGTTAGTGAGTAACTTTTGGAAGTTAGATTCAGTACCTGAAGCTAACTTATTGACTAGTGAAGAAAGGGCATGTGAAGATCCTTTCATAGATACTCATGTTAGAAATGAGGATGGACAATATGTAGTGCGATTACCATTTCATTCATCACCATCTAAATTAGGAGATTCGAGAGAATCAGCTATTCGAAGATTCAAATCATTAGAACATTCACTAATCAAGAAACCTGCGATTTATTCTCAATATAGAGACTTTATGCAAGAATATTTAACTTTAGTGCATATGGAGCTTGTTCCTAAAAATGACTACGCTAAAAGGGAAGCATATTATCTTCCTCATCACGCGGTTCTACGAGATTCCAGTACAGCAAAACTGAGGGTTGCCTTCGATGCATCAGCCAAATCAACATCAGGGTATTCTCTTAATGACATACTAATGGTTGGACCCCGAGTGCAACGAGACGTGTATCCAATTCTGCTTTCCTTCAGAACATTTCAAATAGCTGTGTGTGCAGACTTGGAAAAGATGTTCCGTCAAATAAGAATCTCATCGGAAGATACAAATTGGCAAAGAATTCTATGGAGAGATAATCCAAAGGAGACAGTG
Source organism: Trichonephila clavipes (assembly GCA_019973935.1). Taxonomy (NCBI): domain Eukaryota; kingdom Metazoa; phylum Arthropoda; class Arachnida; order Araneae; family Nephilidae; genus Trichonephila; species Trichonephila clavipes. Next base: position 35,504 of record BMAU01000480.1, on the reverse strand, counting down.
AAGGAATATAGGTTAACCACTGTCACGTATGGGACATCATGTGCACCATATCTTTCCACTCGAACCTTGACTCAACTTGCTTTTGATGAAAGGGAAAGGTATCCTTTGGCTTCATTCGCTACACTTCATCATTTTTACGTAGATGATTTACTAAGTGGTGCCGCGACTGAAAAAGAAGCAGTTGAACTCGTCTGGCAACTAAAGGAGATGATGAAAAAAGGAGGGTTCAACCTTCGGAAGTGGCAGTCTAACAGTGAAATAGTGATCAAGGAGGTTGCCGAAAATAAAGATCTTAAAAGGATGCAAAATGATGAAGAAATAAAAATCCTTGGGATACAATGGAATCCCAAATCTGATTTCTTCAGTTTCAGTGTTTCATTACTAGAAGAGAGATGCATTTGTTCCAAAAGAGATGTTCTTTCTGAAATTGCTCGTGTGTTTGATCCTCTAGGACTTTTATCGCCATGCATTGTTTTTATGAAAATCCTCTTACAAGAGCTATGGAAATTAAATCTAGAATGGGACGAACCAATCCCGGAAGATTTAAATAAACAGTGGACAACCTTCCGAAAGGAACTTCATCTTATCGAGAAAATGAAAATACCGAGGTGTGTCTTGCTACCTTCATACATTCAACTTGAGATTCATGCCTTTTGCGATTCCTCCGTAAGAGCATACTGTACAGCAATTTACCTCAAATGTATCGCATCCGAGAGTATAAGTGTCTCGCTTCTCACTTCTAAAACAAGAGTAGCCCCACTTAAAACTCAATCTTTACCTCGGCTTGAGCTGTGTGCAGCATTGTTGCTGTCTAATGTGTTACAAGTAGTGTTAAGGGAGTTTCCTTTATCTATTCACAGAACCATTGCCTGGACGGATTCGACAATTACTTTAGCTTGGCTAAAAACAGAACCATATCGCTGGCAACCATTTGTCGCCAACAGAGTTTCCAAAATTCAAACAACAATTCCATAAGTTGAATGGTGTCATGTTTCGGGAATTGAGAATCCAGCCGATCTAGGCACGAGAGGACTCTTACCTTCTCAGCTTGTAGCTCATGATCAGTGGATTCATGGACCTCTTTGGTTAAATCAACCCATGAATGAAACGTCATCTTATAAAATCCCAGAGACTTCCTCCTTTCCGGATAATGCCTTGAAAGAGAAGAGCGTTGTTACATGTGTTGCTAAAATTGTGCCTTTACCAGAATTTATTGACAGAATATCGTCTTTTACAAAGTTAGTTCATGTCTGTGCCTGGATTTTGAGATTCATAAAAAATAGCCGTTCACCAGTCTCAAGAACTTTTGGTTACTTGAAATCATCGGAACTTCATACTGCAGTTGTTACTATTGTACGTTTGATTCAACAAGCAGAATTTCCGAATGAATTTAAATGTCTTTTTCAAGGAAACCCTTTACCAAAGGATAACAAATTACTTCCATTGAACCTGTTTTGTGATTCTGAGGGAGTTCTTCGGGTAGGAGGTAGACTTTCGAGGAATACGCGTCTATCATATGACCAAAAACATCCTATGCTTTTGCCCAAAAGTCATGAGTTCACAAGAAAGGTAATAAATTTTTACCACATTACTTATCTTCATGCAGGTCCACAACTGACATTGTCTTTGATAAGACAAAAATTTTGGTTTGTGAATGGTAGATCAGTAGTTCGTCATACTCTCAAAAAGTGTCTAATTTGCTTCAAGATGAATCTGAGATCTTCTTCTCAATTAATGGGTGATTTACCACCTATCCGATTTCAACAAATCCGTCCATTCGAAAGTACTGGCTTGGATTTTGCTGGTCCATTAACCACTAAATGTGCTCTTAAACGAAGTGTGACAAAATTTAAATCTTACATTTGTCTTTTCATTTGTACTGCTACTAAAGCTGTACATCTTGAACTTGTTTCGGATTTATCGACTGCTGCATTTCTAGCTGCTTTACGCAGTTTCATTGCTAGAAGGTCTTGTCCGAGCAAAATTATCTCGGATAATGGATCCAATTTTAAAGGCGCTTCGAGTCATCTGAGAAAGCTCGTGGATTTATGTCTGCAAGAAGAAGTACAAAATTTTCTTTCTCTCAAAGGAATTGAGTGGTCTTTCATTCCTCCATATACCCCACACTTTGGAGGTTTGTGGGAGTCAGCAATCAAGAGTGCCAAACAATTACTTATAAAGGCAACTAACTCTGTACTTCTTAATTTTGAAGAGTGTTCTACTCTATTGATACAGATAGAGGCTTGTCTTAACTCAAGACCTCTCACAGAGCTCTCTGCAGATCCGTCCGACTTCACCGCATTGACTCCAGCCCACTTCTTAGTGGGAGGTCCTATTCATCAGTTTCCAGAACCATCTCAGCCCTCAAGGTCTGTAGGTCTTTCTGAAAGATGGAACCTGATTCAAAGACTACGTCAGTACTTCTGGGATCGCTGGTCCACGGAGTATTTACATAGACTTCAACCTAGGTCCAAGTGGTGGAGAACTAAGCCAAATCTTCAATTAGGAGATATGGTTATTGTGTCGAGAAAGAAAAAACTGCTCCATTAAACTGGACTCTTGGTCGAATTAATAAACTATTTTTCGGACCTGACCAAAAGGTACGTGTTGTGAGTGTAAATACCAAATACGGACAATTAATTAGAAATGTGAACAAGATTTATCTTTTACCTAACTCTCAAGAATATGAACCTTAATTTAATTCTTTTATTCTTATATTTTATCATATTATCTGTATTTCATTGTTGTGTATTTCGTAACCTCTCCTTTTTTGAAACCCTTCTGAGGTTTCAAGGGGGCGGTATGTTGAATAGTAAAAGCCGTTAAGTAGCGCTGTTGCAATGAGACACTTCTATTTAGAAGTAGTCTTGTGGCAACAGCCAGTGCATGTATCTTTCTTAAGATGAAAACACTCGTTTTTAGTGAAACATTCTATTGTGAAGTATTCTTGTGAAAAAATGCTAATACTTGTGAACTACGTACATTATTACATGTGAACTACTCTATTCATAGTGAAATGTTCTTCAGCATTGAAATATATCCAATTATATCAAATTGAACTTGGACTTATCATTGAATCAATTTTCTTTCAACAGACAGCAATTCGAAACCGAAACCTTTAGTCTTAGACCACAATTGTTTACAGTCCACTAAATTCGTCGCTATTGCTAACATACACTGTAGTGTCAAAAATGTTAAAAGATAAATCATCTGTAAGTTTTGAATACTTTGTACAATACTAAGAGTGAAGTAGAAAGGTTCCAAGTAAGAATTCATTGTTTTTGTAAAATTTTATGAACAATTATTTTTAAGGAATGGTATTTTTCCTAAAATTTTTGTAAAAAATAAAATGTCTATCACATTTACATGAAGTATTTTAGACAGCTAGAAGTTTAAGAGATGGAATAAGTTGAACCTTAAGTGGAAGAATACAATATATTCAATTTTACATAAATCTGTATCAATAAAATGCTTAATGCACAATAGTTTGAATTAAGCAAATACATATTCCATTCAAAAGAATGCTAAATATTTCACAAAATACTTTGAATAACTTTAAAAAATAATACTTGACATAACATTTCAATCGAATTCTGTCAATATACTAGAATTAAGAAATAAGTATATTCAAATTTATTACTATTTTTATTCAAGTAATCGTTACTGTGATCCCTGACTAAATCAGAATCAGACTAAAATGTATAAATGTTACAAAGTTATTCATATGGAAATTGACAAATCCTGGCTGAAAGATTCCTGCATTTATAACAAATAATTGTGAAGTCATCGGAATAGGATAAATTTCGTATACTATGCATATATTCACTTGTAACACAACATTTCTTATACGTTCAGTGTTGAGTGACAAAGAATGATGTATATCAAATAATATATATCCCCCAATATGATTGTTCATAAATTATGTAGAGGCTAAAATAAATAACTATTTTTCCTTGAGTAGTATGCTACATAATAAAAGCACTTGATGTGGGGCACATATGTGTAAATGTTGCTAGTATTCACATCGATATATAATTTTCTCCATGCATTGTAAAATAATATATGATTTTTAGCGGCACACACACACACATCTACAACTTGCATAAACATAAAAGTCAACTAGTATAAACATAAAATATGGAAATATTTCTCCAAAGATTGAAATAATTGATTTCTTCGGCAAAACACGTAGTAATGTGATGAATATCTGAAACGTGTGATTACTTCGAAGCTTGTTCATTATTCGTTTCTTACGTCTTGTGATCAATTAATGTTTGTTCCTTCGATTTATAATATGATTTCGTATTATATATGAATATACTAAAATTATATTTTTTATTCTGTCCTTAAACTTTATAGTTAGAAATGATTATGAATTTTATTTTGTGTTAGTATGATGATTTTTTTAAAACGTGAGACAATGAGACAAACATCTTTTTCTTGCTTAAGGGTAGATGGTACGATTTAAGCAAACATTTTTAATTTAAGGAATTTCAGATTATTTTAGTTGCTTCATATGTGTATATTCTATGTAAAACATATTTTGTGCTCACATAATTTCATAAAAAGCTAGCCATGTAATTATTTAAGGGAAAAACTTAAAATTTGTGAAGGGATTTTAAAAGGCTACTCCTCCTACAAAAATTTACGTACGTGCATGAAATTTAATTTACAAATACTGCAAACAATGTATAACAAAAATTAGTATGGGTTTTGCGATAACATGATTAGTATTCGTACAATTTCTCTTTTTATGAATGCTTATTCAAAATTACTTAAAACATGTATAAATTCTGTGTTCAATTATTTTTTTAAAAAACAAATATTGCTTTGATTCAAAAATGCATACCAACTTTTGTTACATGTACTACTTGCAATGGGTAAAAATTCAAATCATTAGGTTATTTTATCTTTCTGAGATAAGTAAGTTTAAAGTTTTAACTTTTGCCATAGGGATGTGAATAAAAACGAACGTAAAAGCTATCATAATTCTGCATTTTTTAAGTTTAGAGCTTTTAAATTTTGTGAAGTTATAAAAAGTATATAAAAAATATAATTCAGGCTAAAAAAATTAAATTTTTGATTTTTCGATCGATTTTGGTGAATTGAATCGTACTGTGTCTTTTTAAGTTGGTATATGATTATCAGTAATCAGTCGAACCACCTGAAACCAATTATATTTGTCTCGAAGTAGTGTGAAGGATTGACATCTACTAAAATTTACTTGTTTGATTGGTTTTAGTGTATGGGTAATTCAGATATGAGTTTTTCAGTGTGGTAGCTGGTCGTTATAATTTTGCGTTCAGTGTAATACGCGTTTCACAACGCGTGGGATAAGAAGCTATCACTAGACGTAAGAATTCAGAAATAGAACCGATCTGCGTTGCAATTAACGTCAATCTGAACTAGAGACGTGCATGTTGTGTATCAAATGACTACCCATACCATCACACCATGTGCAGGTCCTGTATGTCGATATGGAATGCAAGCGGTGATAAGTTATCCCTTTAGAACCTCCAGACATGTTTACAAAGATCACAGTATTACACGTAGGAACGGGATTCGCATCTGAAAAGATGACATGGTGCCATTCCAGAATTCAGCTTTATCGTTCGGCGCACCAAAACCACCATCTGAATGCTGAAATGTCAAGCGGAGACAAAGTAATGGTCGCTGTGATGTCAGTCCACACTGCTACTATCATCGTCACACCGTAAGTGCAAATACTGAGCGTGCTGCAAACATGCCCTTTTTCTGACTCTCTAGATTCCGACGGATTCCATCGGATTCTCTAAAATTCCGACACTCTCTTGTAAGCAATTATTCTTATTTGAAGCATGCCACGATATTTCAAGCACATCCATACCTTAGAAAGTCCTTTCCGAATGAGAAATCCACTACACAATGTTTCTTTCAAGCAGAGCTGCAGATGTTATTTCACCCTCCTGCCTTGTCTAAATTACGCTGAAATATTAATAATTTGCATATCCTAACACCTTCTTCCTTTCATGGAATTTCAATTTTCATTCCGATCCTTCAATCTTGGTGTTGCAATTTTAATGATCAGCAGTGTATTAGATAAATGAGCTTAAATTCCCAATTACTTAAAGATTTCTCTCTTACATCTAACAGATTTTTGTCCTTTATATTTGTTAACTTCCAATGCATTATAATTAATGCTTGAATGATAATGACTGCTATTCAAAGACACTTTCACTCAAATTTATGCCACCCAAAATAGGAGTTCGTGACTATTACCAAAAGGCTATCACGGGTCATAAACACTACAAGCTGCTAGTTTGTGGCCATGGTCCCATGGATACCACAGTCTCTTACTGTGTTTTGATGTAGGATCTATGAATAGTAAAGCTACACTTCACAAAATTAATTAAAAATAGATATTTCTGCTTAGGGGATTTATGATCCTTAAAAATAAAGATTAAAGTTTCTGTTTAATGAAATGCAAACAAGATGAAACCACATCCACGTTTTCCAACACTCTCGTTTCAAAATTACTTCCCTTCAAGAATAAGCGCAAGTTATAGCGTAAATAATCATGGTTAAATCTGCAAAACATGATCAGCGTAAACTTCGAACTTCATAAAAATGAAGTCCACCTTCAAGGTCCACAATTTATTTGTGACGTGAAAGATTTATGATTATATTCAGGGTATGATAAAAAAAGTCTCACAGCTCTGGCAGTAGCTGAGATGAAGTTACTTGTACATACTCGAAGTGTTGCTTGTGACTAATGGTGTGCACATTGAAATCGCGCAGTAAAACTTTGTAAAAAAATAATACGGGGAAGGATTCAAAAGCTCCTGGAATGATCGTATAACATAAAAACTTCAGTACAGTGCCTGCAACAACGTATCTGTGACACTACATTCTTCCCAATTTCTAAAAGTGATTTTTTCCTAAATCAAGTAGTCGGTGGCTGATCATGGCATTATATTTTATAAGCGGATGCATTTAGTAACCAACGATTGAAATAATTTTCATTTATAGAGCAGATAATGAATATCAAATTTTGTAGAATGCTACGGAGACTGACGAAATGTAACAGCAAATGTACAGTAGTGATACTTTATCGCAAACGTAAGCTTTTGAGTGGCATCGACGTTTGAGGGAAGGCAAGGTAAGTTTTGAAGACGCGAAACGCTCTGGACGTTCGCAGACTTCTCACACCACTGAAAACATTGAAAAAGGTTTCTGCGGTGGTACGATAGAACAGCCTACGAACAAAGACGGGGTGAAAATAAAAATATCTGTTTTGCCACATCCTACTTACTACACTGATTTAGCCTCCTGCGACTTCAGGAGATTTCTAGAACTAGAGAACCTCGCACTTTTAGGGTCACCGATTCCAATCTGCTGATAAACTCAAAAGTGCGTCACAGGCTGAATTAAATGACATGGCTAAAAGGGGATTCCAGAAATATTTCAATGACGTTTACAAGCGCTGGAATAAGTGTGTTGTTGCTCAAGGGTTTTATTTCAAACGAGGGTGTGTTTCAGCAATTTAATTGACAATATTTTTTTAAGTTATTGACTCTGTCTGGCAAATTTTGAGTCCTACCTCGTAAAAGAAATCATTAATAAAAACAAATAAAATAAAAACTTCAGTATTTTATTAATAGACACCGAAAGTAAATATCATTTTTATTGATTTGTAATTAAAAAAAATTTGAAAGTCTGTTCATAACTTTTAGACAACCAGTATATATGTACACACACACACACACACATATATATATATATATATATATATATATATATATATATATCACCATAAAATCTATTTTGTTTCAGAATGAAGGGAATTGTCCGTCACTCTTGGTAGTGACTAAAATAAGTAATACATTATAAGCTATATTTTGGCTCCAGAATTTTATACTAAAATTTCTACGCAGGTGTAGCTTTTGTACAAAACCTTAGAAGGTTAGTAATGCATATTTTTTTACACATCTAAGACTTCAAATACAAAATTTTTTCGCTTACAAAATAATAATTACCAAAAAATAATAACAGTAAGAATGATTATTATATCATCATCAATTGTCATGTTTTCAAACACATATCGAAGGAATTATAGATGTTAAAATACTTAAAATAACACAAGTCCGTTTAAGATTATAAATATTTGAACACAATTGTAATAGACAAAACGCTCTTAAGGAATCCATATACCCTAAAATTGTGCGTGTTTTTTAAAACTTGACAATTTATTTATGTTCTTATTTTATAGTTCCTCTTATGAACATGTTTTCACAAAATGTCAAACTTTATAATGCGTTTTACTCGAAATGTGTTTTTTTCAAAAAACTCAAACAGGATCAGTTATAGCTCAAAATATTTTAAGAATAATTAACTGAGCTATTTTTTTTGTGTTCTGTGAAATATTAGTAGTGTTTTAACACTCAGATTTATATTCGTTTCAGATTCGTTTATTAAAAATTTTACAGTCCCTTATGGGAATATAATCACAGTTTTTTTAAGCAATTTCATATAATAACTAAGATGACGTGCTCTAGTTTCTGCAAAAATTTATCCTGAAGGCCGTTTCAAAAATGAATACCAAAGTATCACATCAAAGTTGAAAAATTGAGAATTTGTTCATATATTTTTTGTACAAGTTGGTACCCAATTATGTAACATTTTGTAAATTTTTATCACCCTCTTTCCATTTTAGTAATAATAATTTGTTTTTCTCTGCTTAGTTTTAGCTTTTTTCCCCTTAAAATGTACTAAATAAATCTAAAAACCAAAAAATAATAATAAGAAGAATTCCATAATTCAATTTTTTTTAAAAAAAAAAAAAGAAGTTGGCGCAATTAGTCGAATACATTAAGCTAAGAAAAATTCATTTTTTTAAAAAACCAACAAAAATCCATAAAGATAACAATAAAAGCACAAAATGAAAATTATTTATGAAATGTCACAATCACGACTTAAAATATCAACGTCCTTTATTAAAAATAAATTTACTTTTAATAAATCAAGTAATATCCAAAGAAGGAAATGCGAATTTTAAATTTTTCTTAGAAGTTTTATAGAGAACATTGCAAAATATTTAATATATATTCAGTTTCTAAAAAAAGTTTATATAGTTTCTAAAAAAACTTCAGTACCAGAATTTTGCATTAAAAACAACAACTAAAGGATTTTCAAAGCATGAATTCAATGACTTCCTTCCATGAAAAATAATCATTAATTCAGAAAATATAATTAAAATCAAGGCGTAGTTTATTCCACACACTGTCATAATTAGTTAAATTTAGGATATTTCTCATTTCTGAAGATTTTATATGTCGAATGAAGATTCTATAGTTTTCTTCCGACATAGTAACTTTCTTTTTACTATGGTATTGTCTAAAAGTGGTTGAAATGACAGCTCCCAATTCATTAAAAATACAACTTAGAGACTTCTTTGTCTGGTCATGGTCTGTGGAAGTTTCAGACTATCCAATCTCGTGCCAGACATTAAATAATGAATCTGGCTAAAAGGACGTTTATGCGTTATAAACTCAAATTAAATTCTGCAATACAGGTATATAGGTATATATGCAATATGTAGAATTTTATATTCATAATATTCATGTAGACTTAATACTGCCTTTGTCTAGAAGTACAATTAAAGTCCTTGAAAACACCCTAAATCATGACACATTTGAGGAATTTGATGGTTTGTTATCTGACCCACAACTTTCCCTATTTAAATATCAAAGTTCCCCCAGTTTATATTGACTATTCTCAAGTACTGTAACTTAAAGTGCAAGGCGGTTTCCTAAAAAGAACCCTCCTGCTTGGAATAAGTGTTGAAATCTATGAAAAATTACATATATATATACAGATGTGTGTGTCTAAAAATATTTAAAAATGTATAAATATATAAAATATAATATATTGACGGAGCTGTGTGTGAGTGTCTCTTAAAATACTTTGTTGCATCACAAAAACAAACGCGCCTCTGAAATTTAATTTTACATATTATTGATCAAATGAACAATTGTTGTTGGTGCTCTTAAAATTGAGAGAGAGAGAGAGAGAAATCTTATAAATAGCACCAATATAACACATGAAAAATAATAAGTATATATTGCTGCGCTTCGTAATTTCCAATTGAAAAAGGTATTTTATAACGCATAGTTTACTTGTATATATGTTCCTAAGGAAGCGAAACAGCAGATTTTTTTATGAAAAAAATACTCGAAGTGGGTTAATACCAAGATTGATAGAGGTAAAACTCATAGATAGAGGAGAATGAGTAATTATATGAATTAAACTTTTTATTCAGTAATTATATGACTCCTATGTACAGCTGTACAGGGATCCACACGGTGATACATACTATCAAGGGGGTCTTTCCTGGTAAGTTAAGATATAACTTGTCAAACCAAGTCCTTTGCAAACCTCAATTCTTGTAATATATGCACATCTAGTGCTCTGTGTATTTCATGTCCAAGGAGGTCCGATCACTATTCGATGGATGTGAGATCGTGTGAAGCGGCTAGCCAATAAAATATGTCTGTTTCATTCAGATTGTTGTAAATTCATCATGATACATAAAACCAAGAATTACCCGACAGAAATAACGTGTTGTTGGCTGGGAGATCATGCACAAATGCTCGAACCACAGGAGAAATACGAGGGGTGATCCAAAATCAAGTTTACAAGTAGCAGTATTTGGAAAGTAGTAATAGTGGGAGGGAATATTGTTACCCAGAATAAAAACAGGTGACGTTATTGTCTTCAATTAATTGTGCAAGTTAATAGTGTTCATACTCAGACCTGTAAGAGCGACAGTAAGGACAAAAATCAGGATAAGTGGTCTCGCATAGAAGTGTGAGCTGTGATGAGATTCTTATTGAGCAATAATATATCCCCATCTTACATTCACAGACAAATCGTGGAAATGTATGAAGGCGAATCTAAAAGTAGACAACCGGTAACAAAATTGTATTGTTTCGTTGAAACGGAAGGAGAGCAAGTGGAAAACCGTAATATGGAAGCCAAACTCTGTAATGTTCAACCTTAATACGGAACTTGTTGAAAAAAATCATCTAAGGGGTTTGACGAGTAACCATGCATGGGAATGCCTCAGAGCTATTATACCTTTCAGCATATTGTCACTGATGTGTTGCGGTATTCCAAGAGCTGATTCTATGGCCAGGAACCTGATGATAACCAAGACGGATTAAGCAAATTGGTCCATTGGTCTAATAAATGCTTAAACAGGCTTGTTGATTATGTGAAAGGTGACTGCGACGTATGTCTCTTAATTCCCATTTGTATCTTTTGCTTATTGGTAACAAATACTTTTTATTTACCTTATATAATTTTTTGGATCACTTCTCGTATGGTATGTAGCGTTTCAGTCTCATGTTCAACTACTGGTATTATACACAAGTGATATCCGCTATCCCCCAACATGATACTACCCCCAGATCAAAAAAGCTTACTGTAGTGCTAATACAAATATAGTTTGGCAGATGATGTTTCCAGACGTTCTGAAACAGTAAATTCAATTCGTTGGTCGAGTTTATTGATTCAATGATACACACATACACAATCAGCCCTGTGCTGAAAACTTAGGCTCCATTCACACCAAACGATTCCGATTCTGTAGCGACCAGTCCAATTCACAGCTATTCTGAATGAACCAAGATTTTCCTTCACACCGCTACGGGTCAATCATTCTTCCATCAGTTGCTGTCGAACATGAATGCGGTTTTTAATGTTTTAAGACTATTAACGTTTCAAGCTATTAATTTCACAACTGTACCCTTATTCATTTATTTTGAAATTGAAATATATAAAACAAAAATATAAGAACGGTATTATTTTTTTTTTATATTTTGCCTTTTAGTATTTAATTATAGTCTGAATAGTAGTAACAAATAATAAATATGAATTGTAATTATATTATAATGCAATTACTTTTACAAATAATATATCTAATGGTTTTAAATGGTATTTCAAATGTTGTTATATACAACAGCTTTTGTAGTATATAACAACTTATTGTTTGATTATGTATTTAAAAATGATATTCTAATACATTGATGAATTAAAAATTTTACATGCATTTACATTTTGTTTGTTTCATGTAACAAAATTTGAAGTCTATGTAGTAATAAAATGGAATTCTTTTTAAAAAATTAAAATTATTGACAATATTTGGTGTTTAATTTTACTTTTTAGCATTCTTATATATATATTTTTCTTCTCTCCCAAAATTAAATAAATTCTTATCAAATTGATCTCTGAAACTATTTCAAACATCCTTCAGAATATCCTCTTCACCTCCCCAAAACACATTTTGCTTTAAAGTATTATTAAGTAAAGAATAAAATTTCCAAATTTCTAAAATTGAATAAAATAATACATACAAAATTAATTTTATTATTTGTGCAAGATTAGCAGGAATAAATACAGCCTACACACTCGGCGGCAAGAGCAAGAGTTAGTTTACATAATGAAAAAGAGTACTATGAATACCACAAAATATAAGCGCCATCTATTGGCATAGAAACAAACTCATGCTAAACCTTACTGGAAAATCTTTATCCTAAAACATCTGAAATCAGTTTCTTTAATAGAAACTTTTTGTGGTATAATCACTAATAACATAAAAACCAAAAAAAATTATCACTCTATTTGTTTTAATTCACTTTTTCTTTAAGAAATTGCTCCCGGCTGCTGGAGAATCAGTGAAGAAAATTTGACCTGCTAAATCACACGTGGATGAGAATGACAGTGAATTGAACCGGTTTCAGTTTGTGTGAAGGTGAAAAACGAATCTTGGCTTATTTAAGATGACACAACACCTCTAAAACTCAATTTTGGTCAAAATATCGATTTTTCGTTTTTGGTCTTATATTAAAGTTCAATCTTTTATCTTTGTAAATCTGTTTAAATTTTGTTTCTATCTTAATTAGAAGCCGAATTACAGTTTTTTCAATATTACTTAATCATAAATTTCTCGGACCCGAAATAGTTTCTACTAACCGGAAGTGGCCGAGTTGTTTGTTTACGTTTCTCTTTCATAGTATATGACATGAAATATTATAATTAATATACAAATATTTAGTCAGAAATTAAAATAGAACATTTAAGAATAAATATAAATGTATTTGGAAATACATTTTTCCTTTTTTATGTGTAAAACCTGGCAGCAAGTTTGTTGTTTTGACTTTGTTTACATATGCGTTTGATTTTCACGCTGAAAGAATTGACAGCGTAAAAAAGTTTATTTGATTGTTTTATTTTAACTTAAAAATAGTTAAAAGTATTGCTAAAAAGCGCAAGCGGCAATTTTATGGTAATAAATTCACAAACACTTCGAAAAATAATAGCACTACAACAGTTCCTGAATGTACTGTCAGCTGTTGGGAAATGAGAGTTTGTCAACTGCAGAAGAAATAATTGCCTGGTCCTGTGTTTGGTTACAGAATCGTTGACCTTGAACTTATTGTGGAAGCTTTTGCTCAACTTTGCTGCCCAAAATATTTTGCTGAAAAAGTAGAACTATTCGAGGATTCCAGATATGGATTGTGCTCCCATTTTACACTAAAATGTTAAGTGTTGTGACTTTTTTTTTGCATTTGCTTCATCAAAAAAAGTTGTAGTGCACCTGTCATAAATACCAGGCTAGTATATGATATGCGGCAGATAGGCAAAGGTTTTGCTGGGGCATTTAAATTATGCTCAACATTAAATTTGCCTCGACTAACCAAAACTTCTTACAAAAGTCAGGATGCAAAGCTTTTAAAAGTGGTTCAGGAAGTAGTTGAGGAATCCATGATAAAAGCGGCTACTGAAATTGTGGAGAAAAAACAAAATCTCTCATCCGATATTGTAAAATGTGGCATATCGGTGGATGGCACATGACAGCGAAGAGGCTATACATCTATGAATGGCTGTGTTGCTGCAATATCAGTTGATACTGGTAAGGTGTTAGACATAGAAGTTATATGTCGTCCTACTGTCCAACATGTAAGAGACTTCAGACTATGCCAAGAAACTTTGAACATGAGTCGACAAAAGCCGACCACATATGTCAGTGTAATTTCACAGGCTCTTCATCAAAAATGGAAATTGTGGGGGCTTCCCGAATATTTCTTCGATCTGAAAAAAACCACAGACTGCATTACACTCAATATTATGGGGATGGCGACTCAAAAGCTTTCATGAGTGTAAAAGACACTTATGGATTAAACAGTGTGACCAAGTTTGAGTGCATTGGCCATGTACAAAAAGAAGTGGGTTCGCGTCTGTGAAAACAAAAACTAAAGGACTGTCTGGTAAAGGCAAATTAACTGATAATTTTATTGACATACTTCAAAACTATTACGGAATTTCTGTTCACAGCAATGTCGGTAACTTAAATGCCATGCAGCAAAATGTAATTGCTGCGTTATATCACTGTGCATCAAGTAATAAGAAACCGATGCATGGTCAATGCCCAATAGGGAAAGAAAGCTGGTGTTATTTTCAGCGGGGGATGGCAAATGGAACACAATGTTCCACAAAATATGCTGGTATATCAAATGATGTTTTAAATATAAAATTAAACCAGTATATTTAGAACTATGCGACAAACAGATATTAAGTAAGTGCTTGCATGAACGCACACAAAATGCCAACGAGTGTTTTAATGGAATAGTTCGGCAAAAAGTACCGAAGGAAGTTTTTGTTTCACTCAAAACAATTAAATTTGGGTCGTATAATGCTATTATACACTTCAATAAAGGATTAAATGGGTGTCTAAAAGTTTTTAATAAAATGAATATAGAAAACCCTGGGGTGTTTACCTTACGGGGATATAAACATTTAGATAAATGCAGAATCCGTGAATCAATTCATAATGCAGACCCCAAAACAAAGAAAAACAGGAAAATTATAAGAGCACTTAAAAAGAAAAAAATTAGTGTTTTAGAAGTCAAAGATGGAGAGAATTATAAATCTGGTGCATTTTAATAAGAAATTAAGTGTTTTTCTTGTAATCAGAATACTTTAATGTTATTTTTGTCGTTTTCTCAAAATGAGTTTTTTTTTTTTTCTTACCGCAAAACACAATATCTCAAAAAGTTATGCTTCAATGAAATAAAAATTTTATATGTATGTTTTTTAAATACTTATATAGGGAATAGACCATTCTTTAGATTTTGTGTTGAGTAGAAATTTTTTTATATAGCAATAAAGTAAAAATTACAATAGCTTTTAAGAAAATTTCAACGTATAGAAGTTCGAAACACAATAACTTCCCACGTAATGGTCATATTACCAAAATAAGAGTCTATTCCTAGATAAGGTTGTATGCTATATTATTCAATTTACAAAATGTCAATATATTTATTTTATTTTTAGTTATCATGTTTTTGCATAAAATCTTATTTTTGCTTATTTTTTTATAAAATAC
This sequence comes from Trichonephila clavipes, assembly GCA_019973935.1. Taxonomy (NCBI): domain Eukaryota; kingdom Metazoa; phylum Arthropoda; class Arachnida; order Araneae; family Nephilidae; genus Trichonephila; species Trichonephila clavipes. Next base: position 20,080 of record BMAU01000480.1, on the reverse strand, counting down.
CCCTTTGATAGTAAAAATGTGCACTAATAAAACTTTTCTTGGGTGTTTTTCTAATTTTAGAGACCCATAAGGTCATAAAATATGCATTTACTGGCAAAATTCAGGTTAATTCAAAAATTTTCTTCAAAGTGTATAAACATTTAGATAGATGCAGAATCTGTGAATCTATTCATAACGCAGACCCCAAAACAAAGAAACACAGAAAAATTTTAAGAGCACTTAAAAAGAAAAAAAAATAGTGTTTTAGAAGTTAAAGAGGGAAAGGATTATAAATCTGGTGTATTTTAATAAGAAAGTAAGTGTTTTTCTTGTAATCGAATGAGTTTAATGTTATTTTTGTCGTTTTTCTCAAAATGAGTTTTTCACATTTTTCTTACCGCAAAACACAATATCTCAAAAAATCATGCTTGAATGAAATAAAAATTTTACATGTATGTTTTTTTAAATATTTATGTAGGGAATAAACCTTTCTTAAGAGTTTGTGTACAGTAGAAATTTTTTTTATATAGCAATAAAATGAAAACTACAATAGCTTTTAAAGAAAATGTCAACGTATAGAAGCTCGAAACACAATAACTTCCCACGTAATAGTTATATTACCAAAATAAGAGTCTATTCCCTAGATAAGGTTGTATGCTATATTATTCAATTTACAAAATGTCAATATATTTATTTTATTTTCAGTTATCATGTTTTGCGTAAAGTCTTATTTTTGCTTATTTTTTTTATAAAATTCCACTTTGACTCTAAAAATGTACACTAACAAAAATTTTCTTGGGTATTTTTCTAATTTTAGAGACCCATAAGGTCATACAATATGCATTTACAGGCAAAATTCAGGATAATTCAAAAAATTTTCTTCGAAGGTGTTCTGTTACCTTAAACAAGAAATTACGAAGCTGAATCCTGGTCCATCAGGGAAGTGTGATGGTGAATGAATTGGAATCGTTTGGTATGAAGGAAGCCTTAAAAGACCATAAAATAGCTGCCATATGTGCAGACATCCATTCTTATGATGACAGATGAGTTTTAATACTACGCATTGTTGCAAACGGGTCTTAATGAACTTCTATTTGTTATTGAAATTTGATATGCATCTGTGTGACACACCCCTTTCCACCGTATTATCATACAAGGGTGTGTATAATTCGGGACACATCACTCGCAATTTCTGTAATACATGTTACAGCCGCGTGCAACTACAAATATAAGTCAAGAGTCAAACAACTTTAGAATAAGGTTCATTTTTGCGGGCGATAACTCCTGATGAATCTCACTGGGAACTTCAAAGACTTTACATTTATCTGAGGTTCTGATACTGCAAAAAGATATTCAGACATATATAGGGTGTTTTTTAGAGGTATAGAACTTTAAATTGCAATAAAACAACGATTATTATTCGTTTGACATGAATATTTTTTTTATTCGAAAGATAATCTTGTGGCATTACATTTTAAATATGATCAAGCAAGGCGTAGATTCGTCGAATGGGCCCAAAACGAGTTTGCCGTTGTTCCCGATTTTCATAAGCGAATTTTGTTTAGCGATGAAGCGCATTTCTGGTTGAATGGCTACGTCAACAAACAAAACTGCCGCATTTGGAGTGAAGCTAATCCACAAGTGTATGTCGAAACACCGTTACATCCAGAAAAACTGACTGTTTGGTGCGTTTTATGGGTTGGAGGAATCATTAGTCCGTACTTCTTCAAAAACGATGAAAGCCACAACGTTACAGTCAATGGTGATCGGTATAAAGCCATGATTACTAACTTTTTCATTCCTGAATTGAACAATCATGATGTGCAGAAGCTGTGGTTCCAACAAGACGGTGCAACATGACACACAGTTCGTGCCACAATCGATTTATTGAAAGACATGTTTGGTGACCGCCTAATTTCACGTTTTGGACCAGTGAATTGGCCTCCAAGATCTTGTGATTTAACACCGCTAGTCTATTTTCTGTGGGGTCATTCTGTTTGGTAAAGTCATTGGTCTATGCGGATAAGCCACAAACGCTTGACCATTTGGAAGACAACATTCGCCGTGTTATTGCCGATATACGGCCACAAATGTTGGAAAAAGTCATCGAAAATTGGACGTCCAGATTGGACAACATCCGAGCCAGCCGTGGCAGTCATATGCCAGAAATCATATTTAAAATGTAATGCCACAAGATTATCTTTCGAATAAAAAAATTTATGTCAATCGAATAATACAACGTTGTTTTTGTTGTTTTACAAATGTTCGTTGTCAAATGCTGGTTCGTGTTTTAACTAAAACGTTGCGATCTTTGGACTGTAAATTTGGTTTATTACGAGATGGTGCTATTCGCACGCTTTTCCAAGATGGAAGCTAAAACAACAACTGAAGCGGAGGGTTACATCAAAACGTTGCTGGGGGGCTCAGTCGGCGGATGGCATTCGCGATAAAAAAATAGATACAATTACGGACTGAACATCCTCCCCCCGTTGAATTACATTCAATCAATATACAGAATCACATAAATCAAAGAAGATACAAAACATAATAAACAAATAATGCTTTACATAAATCAAGGATTTGATTGATTGATTGATTGAATATTAACGTCGCACTGTTCAGCTACACGAGGGCTTTTGGAAACGGACCACGTAATTTTGAACCATGGTCAAGTGACGTGGAAGACACCTGAGCTGGCACCCCCCTCTCCTAACTACCACACCACACCAACGGGAGGACGTTTCAGCTCTCGACAGATTTAACGGCATCGCTGCCCTACACGGCGGGTCTTTAGATGTACTGTGCTCGAACCCGTGACAAAGCAAGCCACAGTCCGATACCTATACCACTCGGCTACCGCGGCCACCATAAATCAAGGAAGAAACAATTTCACAAATTACATATTAATTGTCCAAGGGCAGAACACACACCTTCACAATGCTGCGTTTAATATTGCCCTTATTAGTTTTTATTTCCACTACGAAAACATTCCCATTCGTACCAGGAACTAGCTTGGTAATGCGACCTAAGCTCCATTTATTTACAGGAAGGTTATAATCCTTTATTAGGACCATTGTATTTAATTTCACGTTATCTTTGTGAAATTGCCATTTGTTTCGTTGCTGTTAATTGTTTAAATAATCGCGAGACCATTTTGTCCAAATATGTTGAACAATATTTGTTAATTTTTGCCACCAAGAAAGTGTGTTTTCTGTCTTGTCTAACAAATTAGATTCAGAAATGGAAGTAATAGGTCTTCCAATCAAGAAATGGCCTTTAGTAAGCACTTCCAAGTCGTCAATATCTTCTGACAATGGAGTGATTGGTCTAGAATTCAGAATTCCTTCAATCTGTGTTATTATGGTTAAGAATTCTTCCAAAGTCTTCTTTAGGTTTCCTACAACTCTTTTTAAATAAAATTTGAATAATTTAACTCCTGCCTCCTAAAGTCCACCAAAATTTGGTTCTCTAGGTGGCATGCAATTCCAAGAAATCCCTTCACAAGAAAGATAAGAAGGAAGTTTTTCTTCGGGAAATTTTAAGAGATTATGTAATCTTTTTAATTCTCGATTAGCTCCAACAAAGTTTTTGGCATTATCTGATGATATAGTAGCACATTTCCCGCGTCTAACCACAAAACGCTTCAATGTAGCAAAGAAGGCGTCTGTGGACAAATCCGAGACAATTTCGAGATGGACGGCCTTTGAGGCTAAGCAAACAAAAATGGCTACATATATCTTTTGGTAAGTACCCTTTCTCTGGTGTTTATACCTTATGAAAAAGGGTCCACAATAATCAATTCCTGTATGCAGGAAAGGAAAAAACTTGGGTTTACTCTCTCTGTCAAGGTAAAGATCCCATAAGTTGGTTTGCTACAATAGGTTTATTTTTGAAGCAAACTACGCATTCGTGCACAATTTTCCTCGCTATTGATCTGCCACGAAGTGGCCAAAATCTTTGTCTTGTACAATAAAGCAAAGTTTGAGGGCCTAAATGAAAATTTCTATTGTGAATATTTACCATAACTAATTTGGTGAGAAGATGATCCGCTGGGAGTATAGCTGGATGTTTCTGACTGTAAGTTAAATCTGAGTTTTGCAAACGTCCTCCAACCCTCAAAATTTGATTTCCATCGAGGAATGGATTTAAAGAGAAAAGTTTACCTTTTTTTGAATTACAACTACTCTTAGCTAGAAACTCGATTTCTTCTTGAAAGGCAGAGGCTTGAAGATTTTTAATGAGGCATAATTCTGCTTCATTCACTTCACTATAATCTAATTGGCCAGAACTTTTTACACTAGGATTTCTAGAGTTGTGGAGGAACCTGAAAATATAACTCAAAATATGCAACAATTTAGTATAGTTATTAGAACGTTTTGAAAGATTATCTATAAGAGAGAATTTACAAGAAGTTAAAAGAACATTTGCGGGTTTAAGCTCCTTTAAGTAGTCACTGTCAGAAGTTATCCGTTCAAAGTCAATTGGGTTTGCTTCAAGTTCTTCCCTTAAAAAGTCTAGGTCATGCCACCAAAGTTGTTTGGAAGAGATGTCCGAAGCATTCAATCCACCTGATATTAGATCAGCCGGGTTTTCATTAAAGGATACATGATTCCATTGGCAGTTCTGGGTTAGTCTCTGTATAATTTTTATTCTATTGCCGATGAACGTCTTAAGCTGCTCAGGGGATCGCTGAATCCAGGATAACACAATGTTAAAGTCAGTCCATAGCATTATTTGCTGTATAGGTAGCGTCAAGGAATGTAAAACCTTTTCCAGGGGCTGTGACAATAACACACAAGCACACAATTCCAAACGAGGGATAGTGATTGGTTTCACCGGTGCAACACGGGATTTGCTGCACAAGAGTCTTGTAGAAACATCATCTTCTGAGATCGATTGAGCATATAGTACAGCACCACATGCTGCTGTTGAGGCGTCGACAAATCCATGGATAATAATTCTGTCTTTTCCTATTACGAGTCGAGGGACATGGATATTTTGAATAACTGGCAGGGTAGACACGAAGTCATTCCATTCTTTAGCTATTGTATTGGAGAGAGGTTCATCCCATTTTCTAATTTGGGAACCCAAAGTTTCTGTAATATTAATTTGGCCCCAAGAATTCAAGGGGGTCAAATAAACGTGCAATAATGGATAAAACTTCTCTTTTTGTATACGACTCACGGCCGTTCAACACTGTAACTTACGGGACTACTTGTGCACCCTATCTTGCGACCCGAACCATTCAGCAATTAGCTAGGGACGAAGGAGAACATTATCCTTTGGCTGCATTAGTTACAATCAGAGACATTTACATGGATGATATTTTAGCAGGTAGTTCAGCAGTTCAAGAATTTCAAAAACTGCAATTAGAATTAATTCTCCTTTATTTAAAAAAGCGGGTATGAGCCTACATAAGTGGTGTAGCAATACTCCCGAAATATTGAATTCAATACCTAAAGAAGAGCAATCTTGGGATTTCCATTGCCACTTATCAGACCAAAAAACAATTAAAACTTTAGGTATCATTTGGAGTCCACACAATTTGATTATTTCTCTTTTAAGACAGTGTTGAGTTTGTATGTTTGTACAGGACCATCAACACTGTCTTTCCATAAAATCATCTGCAAATTTCGATGATCGGGGTTAATTAAAATCTGTCTAAACATTTTTGAAATATCCGTTGTAAAGACAAATGTGTGCCGCCTAAATCTCAAAAGAATTGAAAATAAATATTGCTGCAAAATCTCGCCTTTATACAAAATGTCATTCAAAGAAAGACGGTGTTGTTTTCGAAGAGGCATTAAAAACTACTCTAAGCTTTTTTGGTAGTTTTACTATCGGGGCGAAACACTCCATGATGTGGTAGAAAATAAGAAAAATTTGTTTCTAGGGTATCAGCTACTAATTGCATGTGGTTTAAATCAATATATTCCTCTAAGAACGATTTATAAAGGGTTTGTAATTCATAATGTTTCGAGAGTTTTTTCCAAAGTTGATTCAAACGAACTTCAGCCAAGAACCTTGAACTACCTAAACAGTACGGATCTTTTTTAAGGGGTAATTGTACAACATAGCGTCCTTCTTCAGTGCGATAATGAGTGTTTTGATATTGGGTTTCACAAATTTCTTGTTCTAAACAATGTTCTATTGAGGATTCATCTACCTTTACAATTTCCCAAAATACTTGCATTTGTTGATTAAGATTATCTGAATTTATTTCCGCATTAATAACTAAGCCACAATATGATTTTTCCTCAAATTTATCAAAACTACCTACAACAATGTACCCGAAAACAATCTCTTGAAACAGCTTGGCGATCGAAATGTATTGGGTCTTAATAATTCAAAAAAGAGCTCGCACCCAATAAGCATATCTATTTCTCCTGGTATACCAAATCTTTATCCGCGAGATCAATGTTCGAAGGAATGTTTACTTTAGTTGCATCTATGCGATGGATAGATGTTGTGGTAATATACGGGACGATTAATAGTTCTAACGGCGTTGAAAAGTCTCCATTTTTATTTTGAATCACCGTATTTACCTTTTGTTAACCTTTGTTAATAACTCTAAGGGTTATTTCACCTAACCCCGAAATAGACGCGTTTATTTTTTATTTTTTCAGAGGGAGTTTATTAGCCTGCCGTTGTCGAATGAATGAAAGATGAGATCCTGAGTCTAAAATCGATTTGCAGGGGAAAAGCTGATTCTCTGCCCCCCTGAGGTAAACCATTGCAGTCGGGAGTAAAATATTTTTCTTTTCTCCCACACAGTTCGAAAACGTATAAGAGTGATCTGGGGTTGTTGACCCTTGCATATCCGGTAGGGGTTTTAGTTCGTTAGCTAATGTTGTAGACAGGGGTAAAGGAATCGCTTCAAATATATGTAACGATGTATGATGACGTTTTTTACAAACGAAACAAGAGTTTTTCGATTTACAATCCTTAATATTATGATGTTTCTTTAAACAATTGATGCACAAATTAAGGCGTTTTATTTGATTAAATCTATCGGATACTTTCATATTTTGAAAAGTGCTGCACTTATAAATCAAATGAGGCAGTTGACAGATTGCACAAGAATTTGATGAATCATTTTCGAATTAAGAAAGATTTTACCTTTATGGAAGGATACTTGTTTTTGTTTATGAGTAATAGGAGTAGAACGATTAATACTATCTATAGTTTGGCTTCTTTTTTCTAAAAACATTATAAATGTATCTAATTCAGGAATTTGATTTGAATCAATGAATTGTTCGAATTGTTTACGAGTTTCTCGATCTATTTTTTTCAGAATGATATTAAGCAATATAAGATCCGATAAATTATTGCGCTCAAAACCTAAGAGTTTTAAAGCTCTGATATTCTTGCTTAGAATATCTGTCATGGTTCTAATATCTCGAGCTGATTCGCTTGTTAACTTTTCTATTTCTAATATAGCATTAATATGAGTCTCAGTAAGGAGACGCTTATTTTCAAATCTATTTTTAATGCTGTGACGAGTGATTCAAAGGAATCATCAACTGCTTCAAGTAGTTTGGCATCACCTTGTAATGACGCTTTCAAATAATAAAGTTTTTGTGACTCGCTCAAGTCATTGTTATTACTTATAATCTTATCAAATTGTGATTTAAAACTAGGCCATTCGTCGTATCTACCTCTAAATACCGGTAAAGGTATTTCCAGTAGTTTTATTTCTAATTTCAGTTTAGAATTAGTTTGAGATATTGCATTTTGATGATTATGAACAGAACTAACTAACAGAAGATTTAGCAATTAAAGAATTGAGAATATTTCTAATTCTTACCTTCAGCTCCTCTAGTCTGTCCTCCATACATTGTATGTCAGCTTCTATCACTTGTAGTTTCGATTCATTAATATCCTTGATATCATAGTACAGATCCTTTAATTCATCAATCTTTCTGTTCATTTCTTGGACACGTTTCAGTTTAATATCAAGTTTTCTCGGAGTATGATTCCCTGATTCTTCTACGAAAGTTTCCATCTTAGTTATGGTGCCTTTGATTGCACGCTTCGAATTATTAGGTTTATCCATTTTTTTTTCTCCGGTTAGACGCTCCAAAAATGTTATGTTGTTTTACAAATGTTAGTTGTCAAATGCTAGTTCGTGTTTTAACTAAAACGTTCCGACCTTTGGACTGTAAATTTGGTTTATTACGAGATGGTGCTATTCGCACGCTGTTCGAAGATGGAAGCTACAACAACAACTGAAGCGGAGGGTTACATCAAAACGTTGGTGGAGGTGCTCAGTCGGCGGATGGCATTCGCGACAAAAAATAGATACACTTTACGGACTGAACAGTTTTATTGCAATTTAAAGTTCTATACCTCTAAAAAAACCCTATACAAAGTTCCATAACTGTTAGTTTCTATATCTAGAAACTAGGAATCATATGACTAATATTTCTGTATTATGTTGAAATACAGAAATAGTATTATATGCTACGGAAAAAGTGTGAAAACTCATTTTTATTTACCTTTTACTGAACTCTGCATAACTATTTTTCCCTTCACGTTGAATGAATTCCTCTATATTTATGTAAAGAATTTCCACAAACTTGTACCAAGCCGAAGCTGTAGAAAGTTAAAAAGTAGTTAATTGATCCATTGTCTTAACTGCATATGCTCTATTTTGATATGTATATGTAATAGAAAAATGCATTTTTATACTCATACTATTTGCGTAAAACTTGAAAATTATTTGCGTGATGAAGAAAATGCAATAGTATCCCATATTTTCCTTTCAAACACAAAATTTTCCTGTAGACAATTCCGCCACTGTATTTAAGAATAGAACCAGTTAAATTCTTTTAAAACATCTTAAATCATGACATTTATGGAATTTGTTTATTCTATATCTCCTTTGACTTTCCCCATTTAAATATTAAAGCATCCAGGTTTCGGAACTATTTTTGCTATTCTGAAGCATTATAACATGTTGTCCCAATTTTTTTCTTAAAGAAAATACCTTGTTCTTAGTAAAGGATTCAAATATAATTATTCTTGTGAATGAGTGTATTAAACTTTTCGCACCCGCAAACACATTTAAAACAAATGACGTAATTGAAACAACATACAAAAAAGTATAGAGATGAAAAACATATATAAAGGATTGAATTTCTTTTTTATGTGATTTTTATTATAAAAAGTAAAAACATAATAAACTATTTTAAAGAAAGATTAAATGAATTTTAATGTGATCCTATTTATTATATCAAATAAATAAACACATTAATAGTTTTGATACACAAAATAGTGATCATGAGATAAGTTAGAAAATTGTATGAAGAACTTGGTGCAAAACTCTTTGAAAACATTTGAGTAGAACATTATTTTTTTGTCAAAAAAATTTTATTATCAAACGACGCATTCTTAAATATATTATTTCTGAAGCTTTTAAGAAGAATTTTTTGAATTTTGAAATTAGGCTTAACTTATAAAGGAGAAATCAGATGCGTAAATAAAAGCAGCTTCCTTATAAAAGCAGTTCTACTTCCAAAGTTAATTAAAATGTTGCTCTAATTAATGTGTTAACACTATAATGTGGGTCCCTGTGATGCATTAAAACTAGTATTAAATTTGTCTGACTGTAATGTATTCTGAATATTAGGAAACTTTTTCTATTTTTATAGAGAGCGCATTATTATTAACAAAGCATCACTTCTTTTCTCCATACTCGACTTTAGATTTTGTACCAAAATTCAAAAACGTTTTTGAGAGAGCAAATTTTATAATTATTAAATACAAATGCTTTGAGAAAATGTGAATATTTTTAAATAAAATACTTCCATACTTAAAAACACTTCTAGTTTTTAAATATCGTTTGCATTTAAAAATGGAGAGGAAAAGTCTGGTCAAATATTCATGTCACTAATATTGGTTCTCGATTAGATTTTAATATAATTTCTCAGTGAGGTTAATTTTTTTAAACTATAATTTAAATAAATTAGTTAAAAGATTTTTATAACAATAAAACTTTTTACTGTTGAATTCAATTGGCTAAATTCATGACTGTCACACGTGTACTAGCATGTGTTCTCCATTAAATTCTAAACTTAAATCAAACTAATTTGTATTTTTTGTTTTGTTTGTAAAATTAGGTTAAACTTCAAATTTTATAATTGTTTAAAGATGTAGAACACACACAATTAGAGAAAACTTTTTAAAAAAGTCTTCATCATGAACATTTTAAAATTTAAAATAAATCATATTTTACACATGTACTTTCAAATCAAGTATGTACTTTGCTTACTTATAAGCGTTATTACTATTTGCAATTTTGTACTTTAAAAAAAAATTCTACAGAAAGCAAAATTTGGAAAGAACGAAGTGTATGAACTGGTTAGCTGTAAACATGTGACTGCATTTATCGTGTAATTGTGACGTCACATGACTTTATGAACTGATTGGCTGGAAACACGTGGATGCAGTTATCATGGGACTCTGGTGTCACGTGAATTCAGCCCATTCATGTAGTACGCAAGAATACTTTTTTTTTAAATAAATTCAAATTTCTATGATATAAATGGTACCCCGTCTTACTATTAAGAAATCTCTGTAATTTAAAGTAGATATATTGTTATGGATTTGTGTCAAATAGTATAAATAATTTGTATGTGGATGGGTAATGCGTTTATCTTACTCTAAGTTAGATTTAACGTATGTTAAAATTGTATTATTCACAAGCAAGGCCATCCCTTACGTTATAATGGTGAATTCATGGGAACATGGTGAAATATCTTGGCGATAGAGCCAAGTTGGCATCATTTTTGGTGAGTTCGGGAGCCCCTGGATTCTTCTAGAAATTAGTAGAGAAATACAGTAATTTCAAGACCTATGACACAAGCGGGATTTTCTCGAATTATCTGCGAGGGATATAAATAGATAGATGCGAAATGAAAGTGAGTCAGTCTGATTTTATCTAGCAATTAGTTAGTATTGCTCTGATTATTGAAGCGAACAGTGATTACTTCGGCTGTTGAAAGAGTGATTGCTTATGAATAATCGTTTACATACGTGTATTTTAAACACCGATAATTGTGGCTGAGTACTGTTGAAGGTGTAAATACCTTCTGAGACTTATTCGGCGAATATTGCTGCTGAATCATGTACTTCAAGGATTGAACTTTCGACAATAAATTCTAATCGCTCTTAAAGAAATGTCTTGTTCTTTGCGACTGATTGGCATGCAATCCTCAAACCCCGGATCAATGTAAAAATATGATTCACATTACAAGCAATGTTTATTTTGAGACTTTAAGGGTCTATTGGCTTAGCTACATGCAAATTGATCACTATTTGAATGGCTGTTTTCATTCTTAAGTATCTTAAACATCACAAATTTGCTAAAACAATAATAAGAATTTATTTAGTATAATTTATATATAAGTTAAAAGTAAAACATAAATCTAGGTCTTTTTTTATCCTACCACGTATTGATTAGAGTAATTTAAGCATGTTTTTGTTTTTAAATAATACCATTTTAAAGCAATCTACACCAGCTTTGACATGAAAATACCTTATTTACATTCAGATTAGATTTAAATTATTTTTGAACTGCCGATTACCATTTAAATATAGCCACAATGCATTGTAATACATAACCAGAACCGAAATATATTATTTCGCTTGGGATATAAAGTATGCTGTTAAACGTGTTATTAAAATTCGAATTAAATTTTCAAAATGTATGTAACATTAAAATTAGATAACTCAAAACAATGTTCAACTTCTCATAAGAATCAAACTTATATTTATCTATATAATAAAATATAATATAGATATATATTGTAGATCAATATAGAATGAAATCTATATCTATTATTCTTTATTTTCTTTAATAATGGAAGTAATGTAATGAAAAGATATAAATGATAAATGATATGATGTTATCAACAAATTTCAACGTATTAAAAAGTTTCAGTTGTGGCAACCATTTTGAATCTTTGTAACTTAAAAACAAAGAAAATAGTATCTTCAAATTAAATATATGTTTTTAATCAAATATCAAGGTAATCTATATATGTATATATTTATATAGCTTACTATTAAAAAAATATTTCTATCAAACAGCACATTGTTTTTTTCTTTTTTAAATAAGTTAAGTTTTTTGGGGAAAGTCATCATTGCACTAATTTCTCTAGCCAAAAACTATACAATTATAAAAGAAAAATAACGGGATCCTCAATAAATATGAAGTATCAGACAAACACCATTGTCTTATTTTTAAGGTATCTGACTACGTTCGGAACCGTGATTTTGCAAGTCTATAAATAGATAATATTTATATTTAGTGTCGCTTAGATAAGAATACACGTATAAAATTATTTTAAGGACATTTTGGCAAAAAATTGTATTTATATATAATATTACGGCAAATAATTAACTTAGAATGACCTGTTTCAAAATGTTCTCCTTTTATGAAAATGCTTCTAATATAAAACATATTTTGCCTGTATACAGCTCAGACCTTTGTACAGAGGCTCAACTAGAATTTTTGAAATATATAACACAGAGGTGGGTTTATCTATGTTTTACGACATCAGAAGGGAGAAAGAAGAAGAAAAAAAAACCGATAATTATTTCAAATGGTTGTAACTCTGAAAATAATATGAATTTTTCAAAAATCATAGTTGAGCCTCTGTACAGAAGTTTGAGCTATATACAGACAAAACAGTATTATAATAGAAGCATTTTTTACAAAAGGAGAACATTTTGCGAAAAGGTTATTCTAAGTTAATTTTTTGTCAAAACATTGTATTTAAATAATTTTTTTATGTCAAAATGTCCTTAAAACAAGTCTTTACTTCTATTCTAATCTAAGAGACACTAAATGTAACGAAAATTAACCATTTATGCGGTTTTTTTAAAATCACGGTTCCGAACGTAGTCGAATACTTTAAGAAATTTAAGCGTCATCTTCAGAAAATACTAAGTTTATGAAAACTCATCATATGAGTAACATTAAAAGTATATTCTTTGTTTAATGTGTATGCTAAGGTTGCTTTTTTTTAGTACTCTGAACCTTATATTTATATCTTTTTAGAAAAGCTATTTCTTTTTTCCCTTCAATCTATTTCTGACGATTTTCCTCAGTTCTTATCACTGAGCATTAAACTAAATACGTCATTCCGGAGATTAGAAAACTCATTAAAATGTCAATCGTGACGTCGTTTTATGTCACATGCTCAAAACGGGTGAATCATAGAAGGAGAAGAAAGCTACTTAATAACAGAGGAAATATCAGAAGCGTTTGAAGTAAATATAACGGTAAAAGCACCGAAAAGTGAAACCAGAAAAAAAAATTGGAGAGTCTGAATCCACGGAAGAAAGTTGGATGAGTTGATAAAAAAATTGTAAAGTTATATTTTTCTATGCAATCTTAAGCGTCTCGTATATTCAAAAGCTGAAAATGCTGTCTTATGAAATCTTTCCATTTCAAATATTCTAAATGACAATTTTATTTACAGTTAAAAGAAAATTGCATGTTATTGAAAAGATTATATATTTTCTTTTTATGAATATAACAGGAATTCCGTTTTAAAATCTTGGTATGGATGTCTTTTTATATTGAAAAAATTTACAATATTCCGTGAAAACTTTTGATAGTAACTCTCATTAAAATACAAAATCAGATATTTCTTTGATATAAATAAGATTGTATATAAGTGATAAGTATCTTTTTATAAAATATCCAAATGATATCTGATGTCAAGAAACTTAGTACTTTGCATTAAGATATCCCGCCTATAGAAAGCTAAAGTGAATTCAAAAAAAGCTGTTTTTTGTAAAACATTAATTTCTAGAGAACATTTCCATCGGACTACGATTTTAATAAATTATTTTATTAAAATCGAATTAAAAGAAATAACAACCTATTCTTAGGACGTATAGGAAGGCAAAAATGGCGTGACTTGCTAAAAAAAAATTATTTTCAAAATCGGCCGTATTATTTCTTCCAGAGTAATTCTAAGTTGAATATTTTATTTTTTCTTACTAGAAATGTACAAGGTATTTTGAAGCTGAATTATTATTGGCAACTATACAATTCATACGAGATATTTCTTTAAAAATATATCAAGCTCATAAATTCTTGGTAGATACGTAAAGAGAAAAAAAAACAGTTTATTCATTATACAGAATGCCAATTTTAAAATATTAAAAAATAAAATAAACGCTAAATTAGTGAATTAAAATTTGTTTTCTGTATTTTTTTTAAAGAAATTAATATGGGTTTATGTTATATTTAGTTAAAATGAAAAGAAAAAAATTAAAGTAATTTTAGGAAAAGGGACCACTACTAACCTCTTAAAAAATGTTACAAATTTTAGAATAAAAAATGCTCAATCCCGAAGGAGAGAAAGGTGAATAATGTACATTAGATTCTTTGAATTTCATTCTTTCCAATTTAATTTTTTACCTTTGCCAAATTTTTTGAAACCATCAGCCAATTTCAGCATACTAAGTCATAGTCATTTCAAAAAATGTTACCAGGTTCTGCCATCGTTTTTTTTACCACGCTTGAACGTGCGCAAGAACGGTTTTTACTATTAGGCATACATCGCAGTATTTGGCGACTTATGATTTCATGGAATTGGTGGACGGTATAATATGTAAATACCATTTTTTCCTTATAAACTAAATACAAATAATGAAAACACATTTTTTTAGTTATTTCGGAGATTTTAAAAGTCATTATTATCACAGTAGCATTTTATGTAAGCGTCAGAAAACATTTGTAATATGTTCAAAAATACGCTGTTATAAATAATACATTAGATATGGCATACATTAAACAATATCTAAACGATATTTATCGTGTAGACTGTTTTTATTTACTTTAATAATTTGGAACTTTAGACACACAATGTATTACTTGTATAAAAAATAGTAGAAACAATTCAAGAAATTTACCTTAGAGTTTAATACAAGGGATGATTCGAAAAAAGTGTCACAAGCCTCTGCATTTCAAAGCAACATATTGTGGACAAATTTTGTTTCCTCAGAATGGAGACAAATGACACTACTTCTCATGCAGCTGGTTTGCGGAAAGGTAGTGATTAGTGATAGTCCCAGATGGTTCAGGACGATTAAAATGGCAAAACTCTTAGGAAATTGGTCTTATTTAGAAGCACATAAGCCGTGATACAATTTTTATGGGCAAATAATGTGTCCGCATCTGCAATGAGCAGACAAGATGTAGCGAAATTGTATCACTCTTTTAAATCAGGCAGACAGGATGCCAAAAGCCACAATTTGATTGGGAGCGGCCGGCCAAGTTCTTCAACGACAGAAATCACTATTACACGAATTGGAGAAATGATTCAAAATGATTGACGGATAATTCTGCGTGAAATCTTGTGAGAGCTAGGAGTGAGCTATGGTAGCATGCAGCATATCGTTTCTGATGTGATGCGATATTCCAAGACAGTGCATTGAAATCATCCACCGAGACCTGGCTCAATGGGTAGGGACCTGATTTCAAGATGGCTTGATCAAGTTTGCTCTGCGTTCTGATAAATGCCTAAATAGATTTGGTGATTATGTCGAAATGGGATAGGCATGTATGCCTCTTAATTCCATTTTGTATTTACTGTCTATTGTTAATAAATATATTTCTTTATTTGACTTGTAACCTTTTTTCTGATTACTCCTTGCATTACAAACACCTTTGGGTTAGGTATTAGGTCTGAAATATAAACTAAACGTTATGTATATATTAGTGTTCTCTGTAAACCTTATATCTGCTCTGCTTACTTTTCAAACAGATTCATAGTTTTAAAATTGAAAAGCGCACTGTTTTAAAAGTTAAAACAGGATTAAAGATAGATTGAAACAAATAATAAAAAAAATAATGCGATTATCAGATACAAGGAATTTGGTAGAGGTACAAGTTATAATTTGAAAACTTCAAAGAGTATATATTGATGGAATGTCCCTTTGCATAAAGAAGAAAATAGATTCCACAAATGAATTAACTGATGCAATTTAAATACATGTGAATTTATGCAATTAAAAATAATTGCAAGATTCGCCTGGCATTTAAAAAATTAATAGGTAGCGTGGCCATCGAAATCATACATAGGAAAAGAGATAGGGTAGAGAGAGAGACAACATGGCGGAATGAGAGGAATGGTGGCTACGTTGGTGAGCATAGAAACAAAATGGTGTTAACAAATTAAAATTAATTGTATCGTAGTTAGCTTTCTTTTTATGTTGTGTTGTGTGTGTGTGTGGTTGTCATTGGAGTAATAAATCTTTAGCCTTTAAAGAATTAGTGACTTTATTGTGCCTGGTAGCTGGTGAAACTTCATTTGAAACAAAGAACCTACAATTACAGTGTATAAGTTAACTATAATCATATAATAATTTATGCGCTTGTTCAAAAATAAGTTCCTAGACCATAAAAAAATTAATCATTAAAGATCACAGCTTCGAGCCTCGATCAAAATGGATATTCAAGTAGGTTTCCTAAATTAGTGCAGTTGTTTCATGCTTTTTAAAGCAATATATTTAATTAAGATATGTTTCTAAACATATACGTATTTGTGTGTGAAGTATTTATTGTCATAAATATATTTAATTTTTTTCATAAATTGATTGATGATTCGACTCAATTTTGATTTCGGCTGATTACTATTTTTCGGCAAACAAGTCGAAACGATGGTTGTTTTACTGACACTCAGGAATTCAAAACTGTATGACAAAAGCTTATGCTTTCTAGATTCTATATTCATAATACAGGGTGTACGGGCTAAAAGTATGCAAGGGCAATGGCTGATTTTTTCGCTTACACCCATCAGAATGTAACAAAATGTTCATCCATGGATTGGAAAACTTTCCGAGAGTTTTCAAGTCTAGTCCGATTGCTCACACATATGCGTATTATTTGGCAATCGTAGATGATATGCTTTTTACACTGATTTCATTAGTAAAGATGTGGACGCCACAGTAAAAGTTGCAGTGCGTACTTTGGTTAACGGCATTTAAATAAGTCACGCGTGTAAAGCGTGAACAGAATGAAATAAATGTCGAACAGAATGAAATAAATGTCGTTACTGGTCTGCTTACTAGACTTATCAGGACTTCAATAAAATGAATCGCGCATACGATGAACAATATCTTCTATCACGAAAACTTAAGGCTTCTTGCCAGTTTGAACAAAGTTCCTGTTTCCTTTAAAGTTCCTCTGCTTTTGAAGGTAGATTTTGTTTTCGGAGGAACGACATTCCATTCCGTTCAAACACGTCGCTGTACTCACTTGACTAGTTTAAATTCCGTTAACCAAAATACGCACTGCAGGTTTTAATGTCGCGCCAGCATCTTTTCTCCTGAAGATAATATCAAAAGTATATCGTCCATGATTGTCGAATACTGCGCGCACGTGCAACCGATAGGACTAGAACCAAAAAATCTCGAAGGGTTTTCCAAGGGATTCACAGTTTATTACATTATGATGGATAGCTCTGTAATGACGAGACATTACTTTTGAGCACTTTTAAGCAGGGAAACCCTGTATAATAATGCATTATTAATTTCATTTCCCATTAGTATGCTGGTGAAAATCATAAATACAATTGCTTACCGTAAGTCGTTAGCCACATACCTAGTCGCCTAAGAATAATTTTCTTTGCTAAAGAAAAATACTATTAGTTTATTTCACTTGGTGAGGAAACAAACATATATTATTAGACAATGAAGCTATTTATATTCATACATAGATGATATAATTATAATTAAATAAATAATTTAAACATCCACTCATCAGTATCGCACAGCTTTAGTTCAATGGTTAAGAACGGATCTCTCTAAAATAAAATAAGATTACGAATACTAAGTACAACATTTTTGTTGACAGTCATATAAGCAAAAAACTAAATATACACTCAGGAACATTGAAAATAGCGACCCAAAAAGAAAGCATTGGATTGAAATGAAATTTAATACACATAATGACACAGATGAGAGATTCACTTGATCTCAAAAACAAGACAATTAAACGAATGAAGGGTGTGCAACGACACAAATACTGGGCAACTTCAAAAGCACGTAGGACCACCTCCAGCTGCAATACATGTCGCCACACGGTCCAGCATTGAGTTGATGAGACACCTTATGATGTCCTGAGGCAGATGGGCCCACAAATCTTGAACAGCCAACTCTAAATCATGTACAGAGTGACACGATGGCATCTGCCGTTTTAGCTGATCCCACACGTGCTCTACAAATCGAGGGAGCGGTCCAGACATGGAAGAGTCTGAAAATGACGGAGGAAATCTTGAGCAACTCTTGCTGTTTGCGGATGAGCATTGCCTTGCTGGAAAATTGCCCCTGGAAGAGACCATTTAGGAAAGGTCCTACATGGAGTCGAAGAATATCATGAACGTAACGTTTTCCCGTTAAGGTTCCACGCATAACAGTTAAAGTGGACCGGTTATCATAGGTTATGGCCCCCTCAGACCATTACACCAGCTGTGCGGGCAGTGTGACGTAGAACAGTGTGTGTGGGGGAATTGTACCGCTCACCAGGGTGCCTCCACACCCGTACACGGTTATCATCTGTCCCCAAAACAAACCGGATTCTTCACTAAACGCAACCTTTTGCCAATCTGTGACATTCCACATTGAACTGGCTTGGCACCACTGTAGACTCGCATCCCGATGATAAGACCTCTCTCAAATTCGCTTAACTGTGAGAAATGTCTTCTAGCACGTTTACCTGGTATATATATATATATGTTTCGCTTATCAAAGTCTTCCTACAATCAGTGGGTAATCGCCAAGTTTATGAATCTTCGAATTTGCGCTTGCGTATACAGCACACTCTTCCTGATTGTAGCGCCACCTCGGCGTGTTTGATCATGCGTATTGGCACAAAAGCTTGAATCATTTGCATATCACATTACGCTTTACTTATTTGCAAAGTTCCGCGATTGTACTTGGCTTCCTTCTTGGGTCGCTATTTTCAATGTTCCTGAGTGTATATAATGGAAAGCATTTTTAAGAAATATCCTCTGCTTATTTCTGATAAATATCATCGCAACTACTTGCCTATATGAAAATTAAAATACCGTCCGAGTCATGTAATAACCGTAAATATAAAATAAATTCTTTATTCTTAATTTTTTTTCGAAGAATTATAAGTTTTTTGCAATGGTAAAATATTTTTTTTTGTTTGACGTATATTTTATTTTCTAATTTTTAATTTTAAAATTTCATTAAGACAGATATTCCTTTTTTTATTTCATTTACGAAAGTAGAAAATTCATTAATTATATCAACTGTATGCATATATTTGTTTAAAATGTAGCTAACGCTTTTAGTAAATATAATGTAGAAGAAAGAAAAGCTACTAGAAAGAATTTTTATGCATCCATGCATAGAATATAAATTGATTCTGGATGATTACTAGAAATTATCTTGAGTGATGGATTGGTGTGGAAGGGAATCCATCAATCACAGAAGGATAACGAGCTGTAGTTTCACAAGTGGAGTTCATGAAAAATATTAAGATCTATTGATCCAAATTAATTATGCATTGAAGACAATTGTGTTGTGATAAGTTGTTGCTGGTTTTGTAATTAACATTAAGTTTCATTCCATTTCGAAAAAATTAAATTTTAATAAATTTATTCAATAACTTTTTATGAACATTATTTATTTTTATAAATTTACCTCATAATTGTAACTGTGGGCACGATTTAAGGTAAGTTGATATAAAAAATGAAAGCATATGAAATAATATTAATTGCGGAAATAAACTATAATAGAATAGTAAAAAAAGTAACAATAGTAAAGAAACAGCTGAAAAATGTAGTGTGAGACCAAATCAGTTGTAATAAAAGTAATTTATTTACGGTCGGACCCCGATTTCATGAATTCGTGGGACAACTTTGTGTTCATATATCGGTGTTTTTCGTCATATCCGGGTCCAAACAAAATACAATTTTTTTTTTTTTTGCATTTTTTTTTTTTTTGAAAATTAGTATAAATTCAAGGTTGTGGGCTCGACCCCGGCTGCAGGTCAATAGATTTTCTGAAAGCTAAATCGTAGAGCATGTCATATGATTATGTGGCATGC
>BMAU01000479.1:0-118304 GCA_019973935.1 Trichonephila clavipes | reverse complement strand
CATGTATTGCTATTTTTAAGAGCTGCCAGCTGATGTAAATTTATCTGAAAATTCAGATGTAAATAAAAAATTGTATCAGAATAACAAAATTATTAAGAAACCAATAATGTATGCTCAGTAGAAATGCATGGTTGAAACTTTGAAATAAATGATACTCATTTGATTAAAAAAATTGTCTCAGTTGTCTCTTTTATGATTTGAACATCAGTTTTCTTTTTAAGCAAGAAAATATACTTATTTGTTAAAATTTAAAAGTTTCAAATATATAATTAAATAAAAATTATATATTAATCTTTTTTGGGTGAAAAATTTATCATAGAAAAAAAAAATTTTTTGAGAGAAAAAGAAATTTAACACAGAAAATATTATTTTTTTAAAAAGCAAAAATTATCATAAGCAAAAAAACAAAATAGAAAATAGAAAAAAAAATTAAATAGGGCCAAAAGACAATACAATATTATTTAGTTTCATTCCATTTTATTTTCTAAATACAAATCTTACACCATCGTTTCTTTTACAAATTGATACATTTCGAAAATCATTTATACAATTGATTCAAAATATAATGCATAGAATAGCTCCTGGCTGCGTTTGAATAAAAAGTAAATACAGTATTGCCCACAAAACATTGATGTTGGCATTTGAAACACTTTAGAATTCCATAATACATCAAATAGGTAGTAGTACCAATGTTAGAGTAGAATACAGGAGGTTGTCCAAACGAGTCATAAAAATCTAATTCTTTTATCATTTACAAAATAATGCCAATCCAGTGGTTCCAGGTTGTATGAGTCATCAGAATTCACAGCACACACATGTTTTCTTAGAGGAGGGAAACAAGTATCTCTAGAATAAAACACCTTGAAAATAGGGACGCTTGTTTCTCTTGAGATAAAAACTGCACATTTGCATTCCATCCATTCTTAATTTCCGAAATCATACAAGATATTTCTCGATTTGTTTATTTCGATTAAATTTTCAAACTCGGTAAAAACGATAACACATACGGTTTGTTCTAAAGATTTGCTTAATTTAATTCTAATCGCAAATTGCTATGTTTTATCAGACTTAAATGTTCTCCTGAAGAACATAAACTGGGTGAGGTTAAATCTAAACAATGTATTTGAATCTTTATATTCTTTTCTAGAAATAAATATACCTTCTGTCTTGGACCATCGATCTGTCCCAACAAATAGAGTTTGATAGGCCCGTATGTATTGATCTTTAGAAAAATCGAGTTCTAATGGATTGTGAGGCACTGGTTGTCCATCCACATACACTCCAATAAAATTTAAATTAAAATGTTTAAACTCATAAGGAGATTTTGAAAATGCTCCGTGAAAAGCTTCATTATCTACACATCCTACAAAAAAAAAAGTTTTTTTTATTTGGCCTGAAAATATGTTATCTTGAATAAAAGACATGCTTCCTTTAGGAATCGAATACACTTTGCACAGAACTCGGTTAATGGGATATTTTGCGCTTGTTTTTTCCAGTGCTTTCGACCAGAATAACTCCAGGATTCACGAACTTTTTCGTATGAATAAAGAAACATGATCCAAAACAACTTTAAATCCCTCAGATCCTGTAAACAAAATTCGGGCTTGCTTCGTATTAATTTTATTTTCAAAATCCACTAAATTGAGTAAAAGACGATCTTGATGAAATAAAACCCGAATGTATGCAACCAATCATGTCTACAGTGGCACTTTCTTTAAAAAATTCGGTTCTTTTCTTTGAGACCATCATCAGAATCCTTGTAAAATAGTTCAGCCGTTAATTGGGAAGTTTTGCTGTCATATCCATGGTTTAAGAGAGTTTCAATATAAGATCGATAGGGATATGTATTACTGGGAATTGGAAACCACGCGATCATTTAAGGATACATCTACTTGAGAAAATAGTGAATGTAGAAATAAATTCACAGGTCTTATAGTATCATCTTTAGTAATAGGCGTATTGTCCACTTTTACTATTTTCGCTTTTACGTATAATTGTGTTTGACTGAGATCTATGTAATCTTCTGCGCTTCCGGAAATGTGAAATTCTACAGGTGCATTATCGAAAACGTTAGAAAGAGGATGAAATTGTTTCCACTGCCCATCTTGAATAACTGTTTGAGTTCCTGGTAAGTTGAAAAGTTCCAATTCAGATTTAACACATTCAGAGAATCTTTAAGAATAAATGCCCATTTTTACGAGTCGAAAATGTCACGTACACTCACTTTTACGTGCTTGGATGAAATGAATTTTTCTGTTTCTTACGCTTCTTTATACTGTCCTTTTCCTACCATAGACTGAACTCTATCAATAGCTTTCTGAGCTAATTTTTTTTTCCACTTTCTTTGCTTCTTGTTTTTACAGCTTTTTAAAATTTTCTCCTGACAATACATCAGAGGCAACACGACTCCTGTCATTAATACTTCTTTTCCAATAGTTTTACCTCCTTTACTAAAAAGGTAAAGCTGCTCTAAACAATCGACGAAATATTCCTCCGATTCCATAACCCTCCTTTGAAAATTAATGCCCTTGTAATGAGTCAGACCCGAACCTATTTGACCTGCATAATGATCTTCAAATCTTTTTTAGTACAGCAAACGTATGGTACACTCATCTTGGTCTTTTATCTCCAAATGAGGGTATGAGAAATGCATTGCTTTATTTATAGTATTTGCCTCATTCGAAAATGAAGCACTATGATCACTTTACCTCTTTCAAAGGGAACAAAATCACCAGAATTGAGTCTCAGTTCAGATTGAATAGTTTGAAACGAGTGTCTCACCAAAGGTAAGTATTGAGGTCTATCATAGTATTGACTAATCGTTTCCCCGTCTTTACCTTTAGTGCGAACGATTCGCAATAAAGGAGCCTGTGTATCCCCCACAATTTGGGGTGAAATTAGATCGGAGTAAACGTAAAAACTGA
Organism: Trichonephila clavipes; assembly: GCA_019973935.1. NCBI lineage: Eukaryota > Metazoa > Arthropoda > Arachnida > Araneae > Nephilidae > Trichonephila > Trichonephila clavipes. Next base: position 115,380 of record BMAU01000479.1, on the reverse strand, counting down.
AAAATTAGACCATGCATCAGCAACGAATTCGCTTTTCATGTTACCTATTATAATTGCATTGCGTTTGAATCCCAACAATTCGCCTAAATTCTCTAAGTGAAAGGCTGCTACCTTGAACTGCATTAATTTTCACCCGTTTTGTTGCTTTGTAAATTATTGTGAACCGATTAGATTTTGGGTAAAACAAGTTGTACGGCTGATATAATATCTAACATTGTTTCATAACAACCCACATCAATTGTTCGCTTAACAGTTGAAGAGATATTGCCGTCACCAGCTTTGTATAGAAAATAATTGTTAGTTTCATTTACGTTAAGCCAAGAATGAGGGTAGATTATTTCAGACAATCCCACTTCCCATTCACCATTTAAACAAACAGGGAGGGTAATTGAGTTTTGAAATGAGATATTTTGTTTTCTGGAAAGAAATGGCTAGAACTATCAGAAGGTAATGTTACGTAGAAAGACATTTTGAAAATGAGTCGGCAATAAAAAGTTTAACTATTTATACTTTTTGAATATCAGTCACCCAATCATTAAATTTTTCAGGATAGCCTAAAAATTTAACAAAATATTCAGTGATTCCTCCTTTTTTCTTTGTTTGATAACATTCTCTACAGGATAGAAACCAGAGTCGACAACTTTTGTAATTCTGCTTCGTAATAAGTACCTTTAATCTCTTCACCTTGTAAATCTTTTAATCTATAAACAATCGGAATTCTTTGCACGATTTCAAAACTATGAAAGTTCTCTTCTCCAGTTTTGTTCGTATCCTTTTTCAAAGTGAAGTTTTTGTTTATTAATGCGTACAATATCACCAATTTTAAATCTAGGGGCTTTAGGTTTCTCATTTCTTAGACCACCGTATAAATTTTTAATACTTGCTTCCGGTTATGTCTACTTACAGAAACAGGTTCCATTTTAATTGAACGGTGATACGAGTGATTATAACTGTGTATTAATTTATCAATGACGTCGATGTAATTTTTAGTGTTAAATTCAGTGAAATATTTCCACATTTTTGTTTTTAATGTCCGATTAAACCTTTCAACAATGCTAGCTTTTGTTTCGTTATTTGTAAAAAAAAAAATTTACATTCAGATTTTTTAAATAATTTCGAACTATTTTATTTAAAAACTCCTTACTGGCATCTGTTTGCAACACTTTAGGCTTCCTTTCTTTAAAAATAATTTCTAGCCCAGACTTTACACTTTTTCCAAATTTATCTTTCAGAGGAACTGCCCAAGCAAATTTTGAAAATAAATCAATGCAAGTTAACAAATACTTATACCCTTTATTAAATTCTGCTAAAGATTGCATATCGACTAAATCCGCTTGAAACTGACGATCAATATCACTTACAAACACTCGATTCCGCTGAAACTTATGTCGAACAGGTTTATGAAGAGTGTAAGCATCTTTCTGCGATAACCAATGTTTCACATCTTTTACTATATTTCCTTTTACAGAGCGATGTAATGCTTCCACACCCCCGAAGCTATTTGGAACTTCAGGATTTTCGTAAAACGCTGCTAAATCTTGATGCATTGTTACCGATGAAAAGAACTTGATTGAATGACTATTACAATGAATAGTTATATTGTCACGGAGTTCGAAAGAAGTACACAGTTCAATTAAACAAACAATTAGATTTATTCTAACGCTTGAGCTCGATACAACACTGGACTGAGAACATCCCCAACTGGCGATGAACTCTTGCTTTTATACACTTCGAATATTCGAGAAATAACCAGTATGCACTCTAAAGAATGATCTGGATTCATCTAGAACCTAGAGAAACAATACATTAAAAACGAGAACAAAATTCCAGTCTTTGGATAAATCTGCCGGGGCCGGGATTCGAACCCGAGACCTGAGGAAGTTCAGTCCAACGCTCTGCCAACTCGGCTATCGGGACTTGGTATCGGGACTTATGCGTGCGGCATTGCTCCCCTCAAAAAATGAAGACAGCGCCCCGCTGTCATTTTGTTCAAGGGTCTTTATTCTGGAACGAGTGATGGGTCCTTTGTATGATTCTTTGGGAGGAATATCGCACGGTTTCGATTTGCTCGGCGGGATCATGGTACGGTTTCATACGCAGTACATGGACAACTTCTCTTAGTTTTCGGGTTCGTGAAGCAGGATCAAAATCTTGTACTTCGTAAGTCACGGCTGATAAACGGCGTAGCACCTGATACGGTCCGAAATACCTTCTTAAGAGTTTTTCGGAGAACCGACTTTTTGCTCACTGGAGTATAAACCCATACGTAGAGATCTCCGGGAGCGTAGGATACCATTTGGTGTTTGAATCGTAACGTCGACGATCTTTGTCTTGAGCTCTCAGAGTGTGCACTCGGGCTAGCTGTCGTGATTCTTCGGCTCTGGCTGCTATCTTGGTGATGTTATTGTCATCAAAATCGTTAGGACAGAATGGTAGCATTGTATCTAGTGTCGTTTCCGCTTCACGAGCATGAAGTAAATAGAACGGCGTAAAACCTGTCCACAGTCTATAACGGCTTGAGACGCCTCTAAAAAACCTCATCCTAGGATGACGTCATGGCTACAATGTGATAAAACAATAAATTCAAAAATGCAGTTCTCGATTGTTTATACGGACACGTAAAACACATTTCCCTATCGGCCGAACAAAATTTCCATCCGCAACTTTCAGCATAACGCTCTTGGCATCAGCAAACAGAACTTTCTTTAAAAATCGGCGATACTTATCGGATATGACAGAAAACGATGCCCCAGAATCTACTAGAGCATGTATCGGCTTCTTATCTATTATTACGTCTAGTTGGTTACCAGTCATCTTGGCGGTCGACGGAGGTATTTCCAGTACACGCGGCCTCACCTCCTTGAAGGTCGCTCTCCTTAGTTTTCAGAAAATGCTCCAAACGGCCTGGCGACTGACTAATCGGCGATATGGCGACGGGGATCTGTAAGAACGTATTGGGGATCGGCCTCTCGTGGGACTTGGCGTAAAACGGCGAGAAGAGTTTGGTCGGCGTATTTCTTCTTCAGTGCCAACGTCGTCGAAGTTCCGTCGGCGGTTTCGAGAGTTGTCAAAGACAGCCTTTCTCTCGGCAGTAGCGAGTGAATTACATGTCCAGGACGTCCGCAGTGGAAACAAACAGGTCTGTTTCAGCCGTTCTCCACACATCTGTTTTCTTGGTTCAGGTGGGAATTTCTGAACAGGAGCTCTGTATTTCCTGGTTACAGCGGCGTATGTTGGTCGTGGTCTAGTTTCTGTAGGTTTTGTTGACACTGGGGCCAAAACCCTTTCAACTTCGTCTTGAACGATCTCTTCTAAGGATTGGGGACGAGTCCAAAGATTCTTGCGTCTGGTTAACTAGTCGATGGACTTCTTCTCGTACGATTGTGCGAATAAGAGAGACCAAATCAGTCTCATCCGTCAGGGATGCAACCGGTACGACGTTTGGAAGCCTTTCAAATCTCGGTCGACCAACTCTCTTCTGCTTCATATCTTCGATATAGTTGCACCATTTGATAAAACTTGCTGTGTCGTTGATTTCTCTCGTCAACAGGGCCTGATAAATATCCTCTCAGCAACACCTTTCATTAGGTGTGACACTTTTTCGTCTTTTTCATCAGAGGATTTACCTTCTTGGCAAAAGTCCTAATACACTTTGTATGTAGGACTGTGTACTCTCCCTGAACGCTGGGCTCGGCATTTTAGTTGTTCTTCTGCCCTTCTGGTATATTTTTGACGGTCACCGAAAAGTCCACTTAGTCCATTTTTAAACGCTTCCCAGGAATCTAAGGCGTCTTCGTTGTTGACATACCACTGTCTCGCAGTACCGTCAAGAAAGAAATAAACGTTAGCCAGGCACATCATGTCATCCCACTTGTTAAAGTTGGCTACTCCAAAGATCGTACTCTTTTAAGCCATTTGAGAGGGTCTTCCCCAGGCGCTCCTCGGAAGGTCGATGGGCTCCTCCATTGCTGTAACGAAGGTGTTACTACAGAGGGCTTGGCTTCTTGCTCGGTCGGCATTTTTGTCCTCTTCCTACTATTTTCTTTTAACAGTCCGAATTCGGGGATAATCCTCTTAACCGGAGGCTCCTGCGAAGGTTGTCGCTATTATCCACGTTTGACGTAATATTGTTACCCCGCGCCTCCACCAAACTTGTCACGGAGTTCGAAAGAAGTACACAGTTCAATTAAACAAACAATTAGATTTATTCTAACGCTTGGAGCTCGATACAACACTGGACTGAGAACATCCCCAACTGGCGATGAACTCTGCTTTTATACACTTCGGAATATTCGAGAAATAACCAGTATGCACTCTAAAGAATGATCTGGATTCATCTAGAACCTAGAGAAACAATACATTAAAAACGAGAACAAAATTCCAGTCTTTGGATAAATCTGCCGGGGCCGGGATTCGAACCCGAGACCTGAGGAAGTTCAGTCCAACGCTCTGCCAACTCGGCTATCGAAATGTATCGGGACTTATGCGTGCGGCAATATTATTATATACTTTTTGGGAAAGGCAAAAAATTTATGTATAAAAACATGAGCATAAATTTTCTCACTTTCATATGAAATACATTTAAAATATCACTTGTACATACTTTGATAATTTCTTTTAAAAATACTCTTATTTATTTTTAAGATGTGAAACGATTTCAACATAAATTAAACTAACAAACAATAAAAATAATAACTCAAATTCAGCATATAAAAAAAAAAAGAATTTTATTCAAATTTATAAAAACAAAATATTGTGTGAATCTTATAAAAATCTTTAAACAAAATCCTCATAGTATTCAAAACAATCAGGTGGACATAACATGTCTCTTACTTCTCTTAAAATAATATCCAAGCGAAGATTTTTTAAAAATTCTTGAGTTACATAATGTACAGGTTTTAACAATAAAAAGTGTTCATTTTCAAAAAGATTATGATAAAAACAATCAGCTATCTCATTAGCTTCAAGTGATGAAACATATGAATTAAATGTTTCTTCGCGATTCCCCATAACTCCTCAGCGAAAGTCTGAGGCTGTTTCAATCCTTTTTCGTTCAGGAGGCTACAAATAGATTTTTCAAAATTTGCGTCAAGTATTGTTGACCCAGACTAACATCCAAAGAAGAAGGTAATGTATTTTCTATGGGGCCTTCGCAGAAGGTTTTATATGCAGTTAAAAAGTCCATACACTGAAACATATTGTCTATAGCAGCATTTTCAATAGCACCATATTTTTTAATCATTTCAGCCCACTGCTCTCGGGATATGGTTATTTCTTTAAAAGTGGGCTCTTTATCCGGACTGTATTTAATGCGCTTGAAAGTAAAATCAATGAAGTTCTCACTAGTTATTTGAATGTGTCGTTCAGGAGGGAAAAGTCCACTTGGTAATTCCTCCAGTGATTCCGGCACTTTCTTTTTACGCATGATATATTCGATCCACCGTGGTTCTAATGTTATTCCCTCGGGAGTTGGGTAGTATGTTTTGCCATATTTCTTGAAACGTCTTATGTGTACTGATGCGGAATCATAATAGGTGCTTGCAAAGACAAAAACATCATCTCCAATTGGAAATACTCCATCTGGTATGCAATCCTCGGTAAATTTTCCATACTTCTGAAAATAATATAACAAAATTAATAAAGATCAGAAATGTGTAAAAAAACATTATAAAAATTACATATTAAATTTATTTAATGTTGTTACTTACTTTTGAAACTTCTCTTCTGGCTTTCTTATTTACAGAAGATTCCCCGGCTTTTCCAAACTTTCGTTTTCACTATGTGTTTCAGACATCACCATATTTTTTCTTGTTGAATACAGCCCACCGCAATACTAACAAACGAAATGAATTGTGAACTAAAATGTGATAAGTGTCTAACGCATATCAACCGAATTACACTTGAGCGGCGTTCGCTGAGTGGTTGAAAGCAATGTATTCATCCGCTCTAAGCATTGAGATAATTTCTGACGTAGAATTCAGTCGCCGTCTTGTAGAATCAAGATCAGACAAGCTAAAACAAGTTAAATCGTAACCGGTTCACGCTGATGACGAGTATACTACGGCACATTTTTCTGAATAATCAATTTACTTTGTATCTTTACTGTGTGTGTATGTAATCATTATACTGAATTAAAATTTACACATTATTAAAATAATAATATAAATTAAATATTTTTTTTTATTTCATTTTAATCAAGAAAATGATTTTAAAACATGTCGCCGTCTGCTTCGCCTGCAAAATTAAATTCATGAGATTATAAACATAAGTTTTCTTCAGGTCTGTATGCCTTCATAGGATAATGGTTAGCGTAACTGAAAACTATTGTCCTGTGGAGACATTTTGATCTGAGGCCGTGAGTTTGAATCTGGATTTTTTTTTTAATTTGAGCGTTATTTACTTCCATCATTTTAAAATCTATAATTAGTGTACATTTTAATCAATAGGTGGCGCCATGAGCACGTTTAACATTCCCATACTTCCATTTTTTGTGCACATTTTTTAAAAACAACTCAACTTAGCTGTAGAAAAAAAAAAAAACAATTCAACTCGCCCCCTCAGCTCGAAAACCAAAGCCAATGCAGGAGAAAAACAACTCAACTCGTCAGTAGGAACGAAACAACTCAACTCAACAGGAGAAAACAACTCAACTCGGTAACATGAACGAAACAACTCAACAGGAGAAAACAACTCAACTCAGCAGCAGGAACGAAACAACTCAACTCGTCAGTAGGAACGAAACAACTCAACTCAACAGGAGAAAACAACTCAACTCGTCAGTAGGAACGAAACAACTCAACTCTGCACTGCCGTCAACCGCCTACAACCGCCTGCAACCGCCTACAACCGCCTGCAACCGCCTACGACCGCCTACAACCGCCTGCAACCGCCTACAACCGCCTGCAACCGCCTACAACCGCCTGCAACCACCTACAACCGCCTGCAACCGCCTGCACCGCCTTTACAGCAGAATCGGCTTTTTCTACCTACTGCTGGCAATTAATTATCAAGCACAATTAATCAAGCATATAATATATAAACATTGCTTTTATTTTTTCTAAGAAATTTATGTTTATTTAATGAATATATATGTCAATAACAATTTTTCAATTTGGAAGTTAACATTATATTTAAATCAAAGAAAATTGCATTATTGTTAAATTTTTGGGCATATTTGGTAACAAAATAATAGTTTCATTCTATGTAGGAATCAAATAAATGGCTAAGTAATATACTTAATTATAAAAATATATATCACGGACAGTTTTTACGGTATCCTGTTCGAGAAGATATAGGAGGTCACAGTAGGCAAGAGTTCATGGTTACGAACTCGTGATCGACGTGGTGTTGCATCGTCGGTTTGAATTCTGGTGTCCCTGCTGAAGATCCGCTATGTAGAAGACTGAACCTCAAAGTAGATGTTTGAAGTAGATGATACTATATGTTGCTGTTGGAGGAAATTTTGGGAGATTGCGGTTCCAGCTCTGATTTCGTCCTCGTCACTTGATCGAAGTTCGAAATGACGAGGTCGGCGATAGTCCCAGTGAAGCTTCAAAGCTTGACGTTAATCAAATAATCATTCTATAATATATAGGTTTCATTTCTAACCTATATCAATCATTTTCTGTTTTTTGCTTCTACTAGATTCCTCTACATATAACGGCTCCCTCAAAGGCATATTTCGTGGTGCTCTCTCTCTTCCATCAAGAATTTCAGGAAGAACACATTTAAAATAAAACTTTAATAAATATTAAAATAAAAATTAGATTGACTTAAGTTTTCTAGTGGATAGATTCAATATCTCCCTCCCCGAAAAAAAAAGGTATAAATTGCTCTTAACTGATTATGATATTTCCTGAGAAAATGAATAGAAAAAATAAGAAATGTAAAATTTTTTAACATTTGAAAATCGAGCAATTTGATTCACAATTACGAGATAAAAAAAAGCAAACATTATTAATTATAAGAGTTATATTTTTCCTTCGTTTATAAAATAAATCACTCATTTTAAAAGTCTTCCAAAATTAAAAATTATGAATATTTGGGTTTAAAAAATGAAAACACCGTTTAATTATTTAGAAAAGTAAGTTTCAATTTTTTAAAAATTAGTGTTTTTAAAAGTTTATTCAGCAGATATATCTTTTTCTGAATGCTTTACTTTCTAATTCAAAAATGAACTAGTAATAAAAATCAATATTTTAATTATAGTAATAAAATAAAAACTCCAATTAGCAATAAATATATGTTCATATCGTAATGCCCAACATATTTCTTTTCCATAAAGAATTCATAATAAAATTTTACTACTTAAAAATTTTTATCATATATTTAACTAAAATGGATAAAATTTGAATTAACATTAATTCTAAATTTTATATGTATAAAATGTAATGCGCAAAGAAAAGTCCCAACATCTATTATGTTAAAAATTTAGTCAAGAACTTGATCACAAGTTATTGAAAATGTTCAATGACAGAAAATACTCAAAAATTTAAAGATAGAGAGACTTTAAAATCGCGATATTGCCATATTTATTAGAATCTAAGCCGCACTTTTTTTCCCGATACTTAGGCTACAAAAATTCTGGTGCAGCCTAGATTCGAAGACTGAAAAAAGTTTTTAATGCTGGTAAAGTAAATTAATTATTCACTTTTTATTAATTCACCTTTATATATATATATATTATTTTTTTTTATTTCGTTTAGTTAGTGATTGAATATAAACGTCATATTGATCAGCTACACGAGGGCTTTTGGTGACGGACCTCGTAACTTTGAACCATAGTCAAATGACGAGGACGACACCTGAGCTTGCACCTCCCATCTCCTAACTACCACACCAATGAGAGGACGTTTGAGCTCTCAGATTTAACGTTCATCGCTCCTCTACACGACAGAACTTCAGCGGTACTAGGCTCGAACTCATGACACGCCAGCCATGAGTACGTTACCTGACCACTAGGTATCGCAGCCACTTTTCATTCCGTAAATATATCATATATCGATAATATATTTTACACTATTTTTTTTTCACAAAATGTGCTGAGAATTTGGGGTGCGGCTTAGAATCTGAACATAATTAATTGAAAAAATAAGTTTCTGTTAATTAAATTAGAAAACAATATTTTGTGTTAATAATTGTTCCAATGGTTTATGGTAAAGTTTTACGTCAAATATAAAATCGATGGGGAAAATTTTTTTGTTAGTAATAATAATATAATGATAATATAATAATAATAATAATATAATAATAATATAATAATATAATAATAATAATTGCATTACAATATTTAGATTAAAATTTTAATTTGTGAGTAAGGAGTAGTAATTTGTGTTCTTTAGAGTTAATTCACAACTTTCGATCAAGTATAAAGTAAGTATACTTTCATTCTTCGTTAAGTCATTTCGCAGAATTTAAATATTCTTATAGACATTCCTTCAATAACAGACAAAAAAAATCTAAGCAGTATAATTATAAACGATTTTTTTTAAAGCACACATGCAGAAAATATTTAAAACTTTCCTAAATCGGAAAGTTCGTCAGATTTGAGATGTTAAATCTCTGTACATCATAAATCCTTTTCCATTGTCCACTACTTGTCACAATTTGCAAGTTACCATAATTTCAGCTGGCGACTATATTTCAGAAAGATATCGCCAAAAATAAGTATTCGTAGCCAAGAATAAATTCGCTTTTCAAACGATGGTGATGCCATCTGTTTGAGACAGTCCTAACTACGCCAAAAATAATTCAGAATGAACTTAAAATTTTAAAAAGTTAATTAAGAAAAACATAAAACTTAATTCTGGCTACACTAGTCCAAAGAGGGAAGCTTGCTTTCTTATATACTATTTAATTCTACTCTAAAAAAAAATGTTTTTTCTGTTAAAATGTCTTTTGCGTTTCCACCTCCTATACTTCAACATAGAAAAGTCAAATTTCATTTTGCAAAATGCTGAAAACTGTGTAATTTTCCAAAAATCAAAATTCAAAAAACACTATCCTTTAAACAATTATTTTCTTTATATCCATAAAATTTTTATTATTATTGGAGCTTTTTCCTGCCCACAAATGTCTTTGCCGTTTCATCCCTATCCTTTAACATTGACCGAAAACAGCCTTAACAATACTAAGTTAAGGACAAGTTTAATAGTTACCAGTGACCCCCTATGGATTTTGTCATATATAAAGTTATATGCCAACATTAACACTTATCTTGATAGTTTGCACGGTTTAAATTAATCTCTTAAATGCCAATTAAAAATTATGCGATTCGCTCTCCAATGCCCCCGTTTAGAACGTAGGTAAGCGTATGTGGTGCACTGAGGGGGTAGGGGGTAGAAAAGGAATAAATAATGAAATCTTCTGAAATAAGTGAATCCTTCGCAAACATTGTCAAGGTCATTTTATTGCTTTCTAAAGCCTTCGGAATAATTTTATGAATAGCAGTTCTCAGAAAAGATATAGCATCGGAAAGACGTATACATACGTGTGAGGGGAATAAACACAGTGGCTAAGCGAGACGTTTATATACGTTGGGGGCTTAAAAGGTTTAAGTCGTATTGTATGCTTAATGTTATAGTATTATTGACTTTAATACACCGCTATTGTATGGAGGGGGGCGCGATGCAAATTATGATTGAATATTGGGTCGTAAACATCGGAAGTTTGAGAAGCACTGGAGTAGATGAAGCGATCCCAGAAAGGGTATATTTAACGGAAATGAGAAAGGACTCAAATCCAAAAGGGAACATTTCCTTGACATTGACAGTGACTAAAAACCACTTTCTTGATAACATTGATATCTCAAACAACTATGTAAAATTAATTCTTTACAAATTCAAATATAACTATAGAACCAGAACTGCAAAGATAAAGGGACCCCTTACTTCACAAGAGGTAAGTCATGCTGAGAACTGGCTAATCCGCTTATTGCATGAAAGGGAATTCTATGAAGAAATGCGAAAATTGTTGGCAGGTGAGCCTATTCCTACGAAAAACAAATTAACTCCACTTAATATTTTCCCTGATGAGAGCAACATCATTAGAATAGAAGGCAGACTTGCCAATTCAAATTTAAATGAGAAGACTAAATTTCCCATGATTTTACCAAGCAGAAACATTTTAAGCGGTATCATATAGAGCCATTATCATAAAAAAAGTATTTGCATGCAGGACCCCACTCACTTTTATATCTTGAGCGTCAGAAATTCTGGCCACTCAATGGCAGAAATAACTGTCGTAGAATTATTCATGAATGTGTGCTTTGCTTCAAAAATAGATCCATCACAATGAATCACATTATGGCTAACATACCGAGAGATCGTGAAACTCCGAATTATCCCTTTAATATCACGGGCTTTGATTTTGCAGGCCCATTCATTATTAAGTTTAAAAATCAAAGAAAAGGTGCACTAAATAAAATTTATGTCGTAATATTTGTATGTTTATGTACAAAAGCAATTCATTTAGATTTTGTGACTGATCTCACATCCTAAGCATCTATAGCAGTATTTCCGAACCTTTTTTGTGCCATGCCCCACTTTAACCTTTCTAAAGTTTGTATAAAGTTTGTATGTAAAGTTTGTATATTAAAAAATTGATTTGTTCACTTTTAAGAAACATAAATGATGGATTCTAGGAATAAATCACCATCAAATTGTTAACCAAACACAGTAAGTAAAATTTCAAAATATGTAATGAAAAACAGAAATTAAAATTCAAAATATTTTTAATAATGATTTTTCCGTATTAATTTGTCATTTTAATTTAGTGAGATCCGTGCGCTTGCTGCAGAGAGATTTTATATTAGGTTCCAATTTGGTTAGCTTAAGTCTCAAATCCCCACGTTGTGTTATTGGTGTGGTGTGGTAGTTAGGAGAGGGGGTGCCAGCTCAGGTGTCGTCCACGTCACTTGACCATGGTTCAAAATTACGTGGTCCGTCGCCAAAAGCCCTCGTGTAGCTGAACAGTGCGACGTTAATATTCAATCAATCAATCAATCAACCCACGTTGTGTTATATCCAGCCGATTTATTTTATCAGTAAATCATTTACAGCACTAAATCCACATTCAGCCAAAAATAGAGATAGAAACGGTAGTAATAGCTTTCTTGTGCATTTGGTTGAGTTTGGGTATTTGATTTCCGTTTCCTCACAAAGCCATGTCATCGCACCTTTTATACTACATAAAGTTTTAACTGAGTCATCATTTTGCAATTAGGCGAGTTCTGCTTGATACTGCATATTTGATATATCAGAGAAATTCACTAACATTGGCTGCATCATCCACATGTTGGGAAATCAATTTGTTTTAAATCTAAAAATTTTTCTTTAAAATTGTCTGATAAATTATTCAAATGGTTTACAATAACAAGTAAAGCTGTATCAATTACTTCACATTTTTGGAGCCAGTGGAACTGTTCAAAGGTTTTGTTGTTAATGTGTTTCTGACATAACTCTCGATGTTGGTAATAAAACCAAATATCTTCGCTTTTGCATCGACAAAAGTTTTATTTGTTCCTTGAAATTGCTTACTTTTTGTTCAGTTTTTCAAAAATATCGGATAAATAACACACAAACGCTTTACCATCGATTGTTAATAGGGGCTTCATTTCTGGTTTGTCGTTCAGAAAATCACTAAGAGTATCAAACAGTTCCATAAATCTTTTCAAGCAGTTTCCTTTAGATAGCCACCTTACTTCAGTATGAAGTAAAAGTCTCACATGGTCTTCATTTTGTTCTTCATAAAATAGCTGGAAAAGACGCTCACATTTGGCACTAGCTTTAATAACGTTAACACATTTTATTACAGTACGTAGTACTTCGTTTAGAACAGGCGAGATGTTTTTAGCTACCAAGTTTTGCCTATAAATGACACAATGCACAAGAATCATTTCTGGATTCGTATCTTTCATCAGTTTTAAGCAGCCATTTTTCTTGCCCATCATATTAGGAGCACAATCTGCAGCACAAGATGTTATATTTTTCATTGGTATATCATTGACACCTAATTAGTTTTTTAGCTTATTAAATATATTTTTGGAGGTAGTGGTGCTTTCTAATCTTTTACAGAACAACATTTCTTCTGCAAAATGCCCTTTATCAATATATCTTACGTAAGTTATCAATACAGCCTCACTATCTCTCAAAATTGATTCATCCATTTGCACTGAGAATTTCCTTGTCTTCAGCTTTTCAACAAGTTGTTTTTCTATATCTTCGCCCATTTCATCTATTTTTCTGCTAGCAGTGTTTTTACTGAGTGGCATAGCTTTTACATCTTTGTCATCTTTTTCAAGAACCGTCTTGAAGAAAGCTGATATTGACGGTTTTATTAAATTCTCTCCTATAGTGTGATTTTTTCCAGTTTTAGCGATGAATGAAGAAATTTGATAACTAGCTTCAAGAACACGATTATTAGTTGAAGTATGGACAGTAAATAGCAACTATTTTGTTGTTCTTTTTTCAAAGTTTTCCTTCAATGTTTTAAAGTAACTCAAATCTGAATTAATATGAGCACTATGTTTCGCCTTCAAATGCGCCTCAAGACGACCTCGTTTCATTGATTCGTTACTCAAGAATTGCTGGCATATAAGACAAAAAGGAATCCGCTCACCTTGAACAGCAGATATGAACCCAAATTTTGAATATTCCTCCGAATATTGACGAGTTTTTTTTTTCTTGCTTGCACTACTCATTTTACTATGGGCTATAAGAAATAAAAATAAAATCAATAATAAATAATATTAAAATATGTGTTAAATTTAATTAACTGTGACATAGAACAAAAGTATACTAAAAATGCATATTTATTTAAATGTATATAACACATTTACTACACTGACACCGCAAATCAAAAGGTACCTATATTTTTTCTATTTAAAAAATTCTCTGGAAAGTTACACTTCTAAAATTAAAATAAATAAAAATACTTACCAATTATATCTATACAATAAATATGTTTATTTATAAAAACAACGAGCTTCTACTACAGTTTTGACGAACACTTATTTCAGATTAAGACCAACAGAATGATGTAAAACACTACAGGTGTTGCGATAGGCCAATTAGGTTCAAACAACTGCGCTGTTTAGCAAATTTCTTGACTAGCCGGGGCTATGTCCCCCACCCGGCAGACGACACACTCCGTGGTGAACCCCGGACGAAGCCAATCACCCAGTTGATATTTTGGTCTCGTCAAACGAAATTATGCCTAATAATTATTTAAGAATTTGCTTTCTTTGATAAATTTGGCACCGATATCTAGCATTGCATTTAAATGGCCCGGAGCGGAAGGGTTAGTGTTGTGTCGTATCCATTTTCGAATTGCTCCCCTGCGGAACGCCCACGCCCCCCGTTTGGGGCGTGGGCCCCACGTTGGGAAACACTGGTGTAGACCCAGATAACGAACTTCCGAGACCCACTGTATGTTGTCATCAAAAAGAGTGAGCTGGAAAGGGTGGTCAATGACACCCCATTTCCTGAATATAATTGCTTGAGATTTATCAACATTAATCGCAATTCTCCATTGTGTTAGCCAGTCTTGTAACCTATCTAGGAAGTTCTGCATGGTTTTAAGAGTGTATTTCAGCTTGGTACCTTGGGAAAGTATGGCGGAATCCTCCGCGAACAGGCAAGTACTGATGGTGGGGTGTTCTGGGAAGTCGTGTGTGTAAATAAAGTTTTTTTCAAAGCGAGAAAAATATTTACAGCTACTAAGTCTTGAAAATTAACTTGCAATTCCTTCGGCCAATGAGAGCCTTGGTAGGTTTGGCTAGCAGTATGTAACTTGAGGTATAACGTAAAAATTTAAGCAACGTTCCTACAAATGCAGTTTTCAAATTATTGCTAAACTATGATGTTGTGTGGTAATTAATCGAAAACAAACTAAACTTATATAAACTAAACGTATGCATATAAATTTGAAGTCTGCTGCCAAAAGAACCCGTGTAATAACATTTCAAGGTTAAATTAATTTTAAAATGACTGTATTTTTCATTTTTGTTGTTTGTTAATTAATAAAAAGTTTGACTGCTGATATTTAAATTTTCATTTTTAGGTTTAAGAAATGTATAATTTTTAGCGATGCATTGAATAAGGGACAATTATCTGCCAACAGTCAATGAATATATATCTATAGTTAATCAACATTAGCTTAGCTAGTTCTGAGTGAGCCTCGTATCAAAACTTCTTTGGGGCCCTTTTTAGAATAGAAAGCCATGTTAGTGGCACTGCAGTTACACATGTTGGGGTCCTCGTATCATTGATACGGTGGTAGATGCACCCCGGTTAATAAATAAAACATGTATATTTTTTATCTTTTGTGCGCAGCATTCGTATTAAATTCGATTACTAAAAAACCTTAACACATTAGTTACTTCAGATGTTTTTAGCATCAGAGCATATTTTAATATTAAAAATGAATCAAACTACATAAAAATAATGCAGACATTTTACATCTCTATTTTTTTAATACTTTGATTAATTTTAAAACAGTATTAATTTTTTGAAAAAAAATATATGTACATGGTCAGATATATAGTTTTTATGTATTTATTACTCGGATAAATTTTGCAAATTAGATATTTTTTTCATTACTCGAATTTTATATTTTAGATTAACGTTTTCAAGAGTTGACTTTCTTTAACCCTTAGAAATTGTTTTGTTTTCTCATAAGGATGGGAATAATAATTATTTGAATGGGTACACTCTTTAATTTTTTTTCACTGATAGTAAAATTTAAAATGTTGCGACTATTTCTAAATAACACATAGTTATACAAAAAAGGAATAATAACGTCATAAAACTTTTCTAATTCATGCGACAATTACAGCATTTCGTTTCAATTGTAATAAATATAGAGATAAAAATATATTTCATTTGTTATGTTTAAAGAGCTTTTACGTAACAAGGGAAACAAATTCAAAGGGCAAGTAATGGATAGAGAATTTTTATATAATTGGTCACTGAACAAAATTCATTGTTTCTTATTTCGTATACGCTAAAGATATTTAATTATAAAGGTGGATATTTTACAATGAAATGATTGGTCGGAAAAAGAGAGTGTGTGTGCTTATGACTACATGATAGAAGTGTGATAACTGGAAATTTTGTAATGTTATTTCAGGAATTAGTACTGTGAATAAAAAACAAAGGGATATTAGTATTGTCCTATAAAATTATTTATTCATATGTCTGTACTCATAAAGTAATATTTTTTGCGAAATATAATATCATATTTGTAAACTAATTATATTCTAAGAAGGAAGCAATAGGTTTATGGTAGCTGAAATAGGTTATAAATACTTTAGATTCAAAATTATTTAAATATCTTTAAAAACTCTGTCAATCGTTGTTCCGCACTTCGTCGTGCTTTCGTTTGGATCATTTGACATAATTAAATTGAATTTTGATTTTAAAAATC
This sequence comes from Trichonephila clavipes, assembly GCA_019973935.1. Lineage (NCBI taxonomy): Eukaryota > Metazoa > Arthropoda > Arachnida > Araneae > Nephilidae > Trichonephila > Trichonephila clavipes. Next base: position 98,955 of record BMAU01000479.1, on the reverse strand, counting down.
AACTAAAGGTTTTGATTTGTCTTTCGAAAAATCTACTTTAAAATTCTCACTTAAAATCATAGGTAATTTGTTCATAAGACCCAATCCCGCTTTGTGAATTTTGGTTGTAATTTAATAACATTCAATTCTATCCATGAATTAATTTAAGCAAAGGGATAGTAAGACAGGTAGTTGATTGGGAAGACAGGAATCTAGGTCAAAACCATTAAAAAGGGATTTAATCATGTGATTTATTTCACATAATCTCTCGCTTATACTAGCTCTTTTGTCATTGTAGGGCAGTTTTGTACAAATATATCCGGTGCTGCTGTAAAATAAGTCTTCTTAATTATATTTTGTTTTCTTGTATTTAAATTATTTAATGTAATTTTTTCTTAATACCTGTATACTTAATTTTGTTATTTTAAATTTTTCTTTTTAGACTCAAAGTATATTAAAGTAATGGGATTAATAGAACTATTTGTTCATTGATATTCTGATTTGCTTACAAAAACGGGTTTTTATTCTTAAATTCACTGCAATATTGCTAACAATAATTATATTACTTAGTTCTATAAAAATTTGTCCTTTTTCTACATTTTGTTTAATTTTAGTGTAGGATTTCTCTCTCTTTATCTAAGCCTATTTCTTAAAAATATTATATGTTTCATTTTCGTGCTTCAACTAGGATTAGAAAGAATCCCGCATTCATTTTTGTAGAAAGAGTTGGGGGGAGGATCCCCACTTACGTCGTATTGATAAGGGGACGAACTACCGCATTTCAGAGTGGTGGTGGCGGTGGGAAGGGAGAAACGTCCCTCCTTTTATTTTAGTGGTGTGTATGACACCGACGACCTTGAACGAACAGGATTTCCAACTCGAGACGAAAACAGTCGAAGGAGCGTTACAGACCCAAGCGTGACGTTCATTCAAGTTCACTCTCCAGCAAAACGTGCCAATAGAAGTTATCACTTCAAAAATGAAACTTAAACTTATGATCCTCAATTTAAACCAAGAAGAACAGCAAAAATAAAGGGAAAAAATTCTTATTATATCTTGAAGGGTAAGTTTCAAGTATTTGAACCACTCCCCTATTCTTGACAAAAGAGGGATTCTATACGATTTATCGTGACTCCTTCTGAACGTGAAAGACCAGGAAAATCGTTATCTGCAGTTTTGAACAAAAAAAAGGGGGGATGAACCTCGAGCATCATTGCGAGAGGATATATATAACAAATATAACCCATCCCTAAACTTTATCTTCAAAAGATTAATATTGTTTTGAAATCAAAGTATTAAAAAATTAGGAATATTAAATGTATACATTATTATTACATAGTATGATATATTTTAATATTTATTTATATTATGATGTTAAATAATGCTAAAATAAATTAATTTGCTGAAATGAAATATAATTAATTATAATTGAATATTTTCCTGTTCTCTATGTACCATGAAAAACTATATTTAATATTTCATAAACTTAATAATTAAAAGTTAACAAGTAGCAAAGAAAGGACTGATTAAACATAACGATTTAAAAAGATCGCCTTTTTCCCCTACAAATTATTATAATTTCGCAACATGTGTTTTCTTAAATTTATATACGATCAGATATAAAGTTACATTAACTGGTACCGCAGTTCAAAAATTACGAGAACAATCGACTATCCAAATTAAAATTTATATTTTTGTATGATTCTGACCCATTCCTTTGACTCTTTTTTACGGTAATATTATCTTTAGTTAATTGATTATTAATGCGGAAATCAATAATTCAAAGAAAATTTTGAGAATGGCTTTCATAGTGTAAATACTAAGTTAAGCTAAAGCTTCGACCAAATGATACATTTCTGTAGTATGAACTGATTCTCCTCATACTGTACAGAAGTCATCTTTATAAATAATTATTAAGTAAATAACTGCAAACGAATTCATGTTTTATAAGCAGTCAATCGTATTAAGAAATTTTTAAAGAATAAAATCATAGATCGGAAAAAACAAAAACGGTTTTTTTTTTTTTACTTAAACATATATTTTAAGCTGAATTTAAATATTGGTTTAATCGATTTATTCAAAGAAATCTACTTATTTTTAAAAGTTCAGTTTTTAAACGTTTTAAAATCAGTGTAGCTTTCATTTTCTTTCTTTTATATATTAGGAAACTGCAATTCTTGACATCTCTGCAATACATTCCCCTGTATAAAAATCTATTCTCTGGTGAAAAATTTTGTTGTTGTTACTTATGCCACCTGATCGACAGTAACCTATATTAACATCAAATCAAGGCCCACGAAATTCATCGATGGCAAGGGGTTAGATTTACGCTTGTTGTTTCCCGCAACTTTGAGCCCTATACAGTTGACAGTGCAATTTGGCTCTATTCCACCCCAATTTTGACCCAAATATCGTTTTTTATATTTTTATATTCTTTGCATTATTATTTTTCGATTGATATATCACTTTTGTATGCCTAAAATTAGAAATTGGAAAAAACTTCAATTGAAAATTGTAAACAAACAAATTAGGCAATTCGACCATACCCACTTTTTAGATTAAAAAAAAAAGTTAAAGAAAGGTTTTGATTAAAAAACATAAGCTATTTGAAAAATCAAAATAATAACTACAAAAAAAGATGTTACATATAAAGCAGGATATTTCTGAGCAGTGGTGTAGCCAGTGTTGAGTGGGTCCTGTATCAAAGTTCCTTGGGGACCCCTGCTAATGGCCCCTTAATATTTTACGATTTCTTTACGTGTCTTGGGGCCCCCAGAGCTTGGGGGTCCCGTATCATTGATACGGTTATCTGATTTTTGATACGGTAGCTGCGCCCTGTTTCTGAGGCATTACAATAATGCCATTTTTTTTCTTTGTGAAATGTGTGCATGTAATATTTTTGAATTTAGGCATTTTTTACAAATAATTTCAGTTCTTATTCATCATATGTCTTCATACAGATCTAATATTTCAATATTATGTGAAGCAAAGTACTTTCAAATTTCTATCATGACAGAAAAAAAAAATTCACACTCTTCTTAAGTTTTCTTGGGTAATTAATATTCTCGAAAAAGTAATCATTTTAAAAGTATGTAAACATGAGTTGAAATAAAAAAGAAAATGCAACCATTTTTAGTAAAAATATATAGCTAATGTCCGAAAGGAGTATTTTAATTTTATTTAAGCTTATAATAATTATTTTTTTAAACTATGTACTTTAAAATAGTTTTTTTAAAGTTTGTGTTTTTTCGATACATTAGTGCAGTAATCCGCAACCCCCGGTCCAAGGATCAAATGGGGCCGAGCCACCTAAGGAACATTCAACTATCGCCATTTTATTTAAAGTGGTGCATTTCTCTCGGATTTGAGCAACTTTCCACGCAGAAATCACTTTATATTCCACATTATATTATATTATTGTTTTATCAAAACAATCTAAAATACACTCATGTCCATAAATTAAGAATAATGAAGTTCAGGCAAAGAAAGAGACAGAAGCAAAACAAATTTGACTTATTTGTAAAGTCTGAAGGATATGTTGCGTTAATGTTCAATCAGGATGCAATCGGATAAAACTTAACAACTTGAACTTTATTGTAGACACATGTTCTAAATCATCTGCGAGTGTTGAGAGAGAGAGAGATTACCCATGAGCACAACGTATATATATACTGCAACCCTAGCGGAGAAAAAACTAGTACTATTCTAGATGTACACTTCATTGTAAGGTGCTACCATCTAGTGAGTTAAAATATAGGATATATGCTACAATAGTATCCCCCCAGTGATGGAGAGAATCGAAAGAACGATATATGACATGCTCATGAGCAAAATCTCAAATACAATTATTTGAAATATGCTTGAAAATTACATTGAAAAGAAAATTATATATACATATGCTTGAAAATTACATTGAAAAGAAAATTATATATACATATGCTTGAAATTACGTTGTAAGAAAATATAATATGCATACAGAGATATTTGAGATTACATTACATAAATATACATAATATGAAAAGGCATGAAAATCATAAGATATGAAAAGTCAAACAAATTTCCTTAGAAAAATATATATATGTCCATCTGGTACTTGAATATTTTATTTAATTTCAGTTATTAGTCTCTGAGGAAATCTTACCCGTCTACCTGATTTGGTAGTTTGCATGTTTGTTGTCACTGGATGGCGATGTGATGATTCTGCACTAATGATAGGATCAGGAATGGTATCGGGCAAATCCTTGAACACAAATGCTGGTTTAACTCTATCAAGTGACACACGACTTTTCTTTCCATTTATATTAATGGTTATGTGTTTGTCATTCCTTGATAGAACTTCGTGTGGCCCTGTGTAAGGCTGAGACAATGATGGGGAAACTTTGTCAACACGGAGGAACACATGAGAACAGTCATCCAATTTAGGGTGCACAAAAATTTTTGAAAATCCATGAGTGGATGTTGACAAGGGTTTTAAATGATTCATTTGGTTTCTCAACTGTTGCACAAATCCGTAGTCTAGTGGCATTGAAGATGTGTCAGTGCATATCTCGGCTGGTAATCTGAGGGAAACACCATACACTAATTCTGCACTTGAAGCATTGATGTCGGGTTTCACAGCTACTCGCAAGCCAAGAAGAACTGCAGGTAGGGTCTCAGTCCACTTGATATTCTCATGAGCCATTAAGGCGCTCTTTAGCACTCTATGTAAACGTTCCACTAAACCGTTTGCTTGTGGGTGGTATGATGTGGTCCTGATGCGGTTTGTACCCAGGAATTTCGTTAATTCTTTGAAAAGAGCAGCTTCAAATTGTCGGCCTTGGTCAGTCGTTAAGTAAACTGGGCAACCAAATCTAGAGATCCAAGTGTCAAAAATGGCACGAGAAACTGTTTCTGCAGTAATGTTCTCTATGGCTACTGCTTCTGGCCACCTAGTGAATCGATCGACAATTGTTAAGCAAAAAGATTTTCCTTTTGATGATGGTAAAGGACCTATCAAATCCACATGAATGTGTGAAAATCTTGCATCAGGTAAGGCGAAAGTGCCCAGAGGTGTCTTCGTGTGTCTGTGCACTTTTGAACGTTGACAAGCAATACAATTCTGGACCCAATCTTTCACTGTTTTCCGCATGTTTGGCCAAACATATCTGGATGCGATGAGTTGGAAAGATGCTGCAACACCAGGGTGAGCTAAGTTGTGAAAATGCTCAAATATGGTCCTACGAAAATTATGTGGTACAAATGGTCTGGGAGAGCCAGTGGAAGTATCACAGATAAGTTCAGTGGCTGATACTGGAGATGGCACACGTTTAAAGACAAGGGAAGATTTCTCGTCATTTTGGAAACTTTGTAATTCGTTGTCTTCTAGTTGAGCCTTTGAAAGTGCCTCGAAATCTAAAAATGAATTGGATATTTGATTCACTTCAATTCTTGAAAGTGCATCAGCGACTGCGCTGTGAGTACCATTTATATGACGAACATCGGTACTGAATTGAGATATGAAATCTAGATGTCGCCATTGCCGTGGACTGCACTTGTCAGGATTTTGCATAAAGGCATACATGAGAGGCTTCTGGTCTGTGTAGATTATGAAGTCTCTTCCTTCGAGCATGTGACGAAAACGTTTGACCGAAATATATATTGCCAGGAGTTCTCTGTCATATGTGGACCATTTCTGCTGACTTTTCGAGAGTTTCACTGACAAAAAAGGCAACAGGTTCCCAATTGTTCTGGCAAAGTTGCATAAGAGAACCACCTACGGCTTTGTCACTCGCATCAGTCCAAAGGCTTAACTTTGCACCTGGAATGGGATGTCGAAGAAGAGTTGCGTCAGCTAAAGCGTTTTTTGGCATCATTAAATGCCTGCTCTGCCTCCTCAGTCCATTGAATTGAGTCACGCAAATTTTTACAGGAAACTTTTTTAGACTTTTTAAAATTTTTAATTCCTTCCAAAAATTTATTTAGTGGGGCTAATAAATGAGCAGCTTTGGGAACAAAGCGTCGATAAAAATTAAATAACCCGAGGAAACGTCTTAATTGCGTGAGTGTAGTAGGTTGAGGAAAATTTAAAATGCAATCGACGCGATCCGACAAGGGTTCTATTCCTGATTCAGATATTTTAAAGCCTAAGAATTTTATTGAAGTTACACCGAAAATGCATTTAGAGGGCTTTAAAGATAGTCCATATTGTTGTAAGCGTGTGAATAAAATTTGTAAATGTTGTAAATGTTCTTCGGGTGAAGAAGACGCGACCAGAATGTCATCTACAAAAGCGAACACAAATGGAAGATTTCGCAAGACTTCATCTATGAATCGTTGAAATGTAGCAGCGGCATTGCAAAGACCAAACTGCATCCGAGTGCTTTCAAATAACCCAAAAAGGTGTGATGATTGCACTTTTATGTACATCATCTGGGTTAATTGGAATTTGATGATATGCCTTCACGAGATCAATGTGAGAATAAATTTTTGTACCGTGAAGATTAGAAGTAAAATCTAAAATATTGGGAACGCTATAATTATCTTTAATAGTTTGAGCATTGAGTGCACGGTAATCGCCGACTGGTCGCCACTCTGTGCTGTCCTTTTTAGGAACCATATGTAAAGGTGAGGCATAATTACTTTTGGAAGGTCGCATATGACCTAGAGTAATCATGTTCTCAAATTCCGCTTTTGCGATGCGGAGACGATCGGGAGCGAGGCGGCGAGCTTTAGCTGTTACAGGTCGACTATTTGTTTCGATGTAATGGACTACGGAATGTTTAATTTCTTGATCAGGCCGGGGAGGTTTTGTGATGTCAGGAAATTTTCTTAAAAGTTCATGATAAACACTATCACCTGACACAGTTTTAATTGAATGAATTGTACTATTGCCTAAAATACAATGACATTTAATATTTGTCTCCGAGTCTAACAATGCTTGCTTACTTATATCCGGTACTAAACGGAAGTTGTACAAGAAATCAGCACCGATAATTGGGGTTGAAACGTTACCAACTAAAAATGTCCATTGGAAAATTCTCCTTAAGCCTAAATCCAAAGAAAGTGTTTGAGTTGTGTATACATGTATGGGTGATGTATTGGCGGCAGAAAGTGTCATCTGTGAATTATTTTGCCTTTGTGTTTTTGTTGCTGGAATTATGGACACATCAGATCCCGTGTCAATTAAAAATGTGACATTAGTACGTCATCTCGAATAAAAAGGCGACGAGAATTTCTTGGCAAGGCAGTAGTCGCCATTATACCTAACCGGACTCGTTTTTTGAGAATTTACATGGAGGGTGACATTTTTGAGCTGCTGAGCCAAATTTGTAATGGTACCAGCACTGCTCGTATGTTTTTGATTTAGAGCGATTACGTTTATGAAATGGGAGATTACGATTACGACTACGACTTCTGCTACGCGAAATTTCATCAATGCGCAAATTTAATTTTTTTATTTCTTCAAGTAAATGGCTTTCAATGGAATTTTTGTCTGAGGAAACGGAACAGGCACTTACCGCAATTGGCGTCACCTCCATGACTCGATCGGCTACTTCGGCAGCTTTCTCCAATGTCAGCGGGCTTATAGCTGCAAGAATGGATTGTACACGAGTGGGCAGATGCTGCTGAAAAGTTCAAGCATGAGGTCATCCGGAACGCTATGAGATTCCGCGCGCCTCCTCATGACTCGCAATAGTTCGCTGGGACGTCTATCTCCGAGTTCTTCTCCGATGAGTAATTTCCTGATTTCTTGATGGGATGATTCACCGCTTCTTTTATTAGCTCCGTTCTCGCTTTTTCGTAAGGCTCCACAGGGTCGGGATTCATAATGACGTCACGAATGATGGTTGCGGCTTCCGGTGGTAAATGTGCGATGATGTAATTAAATTTTGTTTTGCTGTCTGTTATTGCCTTGGGACAGCCAAGTTGGAATGTGCTATCGCACATTGTGAACCAGAGAGCAGGATCGTGAAAGTTATATGCCGGTATCTTGACGGCGCCTACGTCATTCATTTTGAAGCTTACACGTGGTTACCAGTTCTTTCGCAATATTTACCTATTTCGTGAAAATTTTAAAAATAAAGCATTATTTTAATGCCATATCTTATTCATGCAGGTCACCATTGAAGGATATGTTGCGTTAATGTTCAATCAGGATGCAATCGGATAAAACTTAACAACTTGAACTTTATTGTAGACACATGTTCTAAATCATCTGCGAGTGTTGAGAGAGAGAGAGATTACCCATGAGCACAACGTATATATATACTGCAACCCTAGCGGAGAAAACTAGTACTATTCTAGATGTACACTTCATTGTAAGGTGCTACCATCTAGTGAGTTAAAATATAGGATATATGCTACAAGTCTATTTATTAAACAAACAGTAAAGAGCAAAAAAGATGCCATATGTTTGACATAATTAATAAAAATTGCGATTTTTACTCCCTGCAGCAAATTTCAAAAAAGAACCTATTTACAAAAAACAGTATAGCATGGTTAGTATGATGGTTAATACGGAGTATGTCTTCTGGACGATGCAATACAGGCCTTACAACGCCTAGGCATGCTGAGTATCAAATTATCAATCTGATCTTGGGAAATATTATACAACTCATCAGGCAATGCCCTCTGAAGTTCCGGTAGACAGGTGGGAGGGGGTTGACGGGCTGCAATTCGTCGGCCAAGCACATCCCACGCATTCTCTATTAGATTCAAGTCTGGTGAGTATGCTGGCCAATCCATACGGGTGATATCCTCCGATTGAAGGCATTCGTCTACAATGTTTGCACAGTGAGAACGGGCGATGTCATCCATAAACAGAAATTCAACACCCATGGTGCCCCGAAACAAACGTGCATGTTGTTCCAGAATGACATCCCGATAGATGTGGCCTGTCATCGTTACACTCTGAACGTGCAGGTCAGTTCTGGAACCAAGAATAATTCCTCCCTAAACGAGCCATCCTGCACCACCGTAACGGTGTCGTTCAATGGAGTTCTCTTGGAGGTAACGAGTACCTGGTGCTCTCCATATCAAAGTCCGGCGAGAATCAGACAGCAAACTAAACCTGGACTTGTTGAAAAACATCACACAAGACCACTGTTGTGGTGTCCACAATGCTTGCTCTCTACTCCAGGTTAATCGCTGGCGACAGTGAGTTGCGGTAAGTGGAACACATCTGATAGGCTTACGAGCATATAGACCAATGTGCCCTAAGCGTCTGTACACGGTCTGCCTTGAAACTATCGTACCTGTAGCTGAAGAGAGCTGACGAGACAGGTTTGATACTAAGCTCCGTCTGTTTCCTTTGGCAGTAACTGCCAAATATATCGGTCCTCATTTGGCGTTGTAACTCGGGAGCGACCTGTGCTGTAACATCTACTCACATTACCATCATCTTAGAATCGTTGACAAAGCCTGGAGATGATACTCTGGGCGATTCCAAGTTCCTCGGATACTTCCAGCTGAGTACGCCCACATTCCAGTCATCCAATAGTTCTACCACAAAAAAAAAATCATCCAAATGCTTCCTTTGTGCCATAACTATGCGGTTATTGCACTGAAAGTCTTTTAAAGCGCTTGTGAACAATTTTACTTCTTTGCCACCATTCCTTATATACTCCTCTCGTCATTGTGACGTACTATCCACGATATCTGGTGGTTTCCTGTAATTTGCATATTCTTCTTTAAGATGTGTGTGATAATTCTACAGGTGAAATTTTTATTTTAGAGTTCATTTTCTGTGTGATTCTGAATTATCCTTAATTTATGGACATGAGTGTATGTATGATATTCTAAAATAATAAATTTACCGATTAATTGATTTTTTTTAAATGTATTTTTTTTTTTTACTAATTTTTGTTTTAAGTTCTGAAATCTTGAAATTTCTATTAATCATATTTTTATTGGCTATGGTCTATAAACAAATCTAAAATTAAAGCTATCACTTTTTAAAAATTGTAAAACATTCATTCTTGTTTTGCAACGAGAAAAGTACTTTCCAGAACACATTCTTTTTTTTCAACATTTTAATTTTTTCCATTTATTTTATAATTTTGCAGTTGTTATAATATTCAACCTTTAGTATATAATAATGAAATGTTTTTAAAATCATTCTCCAAGTTTTTGAAATTTTCATATTTTTAAATGTTTATTAAATTTTATTAGAAGACAATGGATTAAGAAGCACAAACATTTTGTTATTTCATCATTGTCTGAAGGCAAATTCTATTCCGATTTTTACATGGGTATTTAAACTATGAAAATTATAATTTTTGCTACAATTGTAGTTGAACATGGTTCAAATATTGAAGCATAAATTGTACAATATGGAAATCACTTATTTCCATTGAAAAGAAATTTTGCATCGTATATCATCCTGTTTAGAAAAAAATAATTTAATTATTTTATACAGATATATATGAAATATTTCTATAATATTTCTGGAGAGTGTTAAAAATAATTGTAAGACGTGGCGAGAGAATGTTATTACTGTAGCGAACCAAAGAATAGGGTGTGTGGCCGGTGTGGTGAGTGATTTCTGTATGTTGATGCATTTTCTATGGAAAGATCGACGAGGCAGTCTGGTAAATTAGTAAATCCAATTTATTGAATATCTTGAAGCACCTAGGCATATTAATTACGATGAACATGGACGACACAACACAGACAAAGAAACTACAACACACAACACAAAGCAGACGGCTACATGACTACACAGAAACGAGGCGGGGTTTCCAGAGACATCGGTTTTTATACCCGACGGTTAAGACCATGTGACATTTTTGTAATAAGAGCTCTGATTGGTTACAATGGGCGGGAAACGGATTCGTGATGTAATAATATTAGTCGATTACGATCAGAGTGTTAGTTTCGAACCAAATAATTAAAAGATTATTTGAATATTATTAAAAGAGTTAACTAAAAGGATGCTAGGGGGAATTATTACATATATATATATACTAGAGGACCCGACAGACGTTGCCCTGTACACACATCTTTCATTCAAAAATTCCAAATTTTTATGAATAAACTTTAACAATCTGGACCGTTTTGAGTAAAATTTGTATTAAAAAGTTATTACAATGTCTAACGTCATTACATGTACGGTTATCACAATTCAATCAATCGATAGTGTGTGAGTATGTGTATACTATGAGCGAAGTTAAATGTAAAGGCTGTGTGAATAAAAACTTAAACTTGTTTTAATTAAAGGTGAAAAAGTTGAGACTCAAACTATTTTATAACAGGTATATTTATTAAATTGTACATAAAATGTATAGTTTTCTTATGCACACACTTCAAAACTCTCCAAACACTAATTACATCTGAATGTAATAATTTAATTAACACACTGTAACTGTTCTCTTACGTCATTACTGGGTAAACCAAAATATTTGACAGAATCTCGGGGTAATTAAAATAGTTTAAGGACATAAGGTAACACTATTACAATGGACAGACATTTAGAAACAATACAGATTAAACATTTAGAGGAAATAAGGGGAAATTAAATATATTACATAGTCCAGGATTGGACAGCGAGACGAGTAACGTTTACTCATTCAAATCCCAACTCTCTCTGGCGGTAATACAGGGTTTCGCTCGGTAACACTTCCGTTACAAGTACCGTCATCTACATTTCGGTCTTCGAATTAAACCGTGTGTTACAGACTCCCCCTCTGGTTCCATTGACGTCTCGGAACCAGGAGATAATTTCTTTTGTGTGTGTGTGTGTGGGCGTCCTCTTTTCTTTAGAGGAGCAACAAATCCGGTGTTTCTTTCTGTTTCAGGTTCCTGATAGTCCTTTAAGGCAGAAACATGATAAGTTCCAAGGGCTTGGTCTGGGTTGGCAATCTCATATGTTAATGGTGATCTCAAGGTGAGTATGAGGTAAGGACCCTCTCTCTTGAGCATGAATTTCCTGCTCCTGTTGTTACGACTTATGGGATGAATGGTCACCCAAACTTTGTCACCAGGTTTGTAATATTTTCTTCTTCGTCGTCGATCGAAGTTTTCCTTCTGACAATCTTGTTTCTGCTCAACTCTATCTTTGACACCCAAGATGGAATTGGCAAATCTTTTGAGATACGGGGTGATTTCAGGGACAAAGTTATCATTATCAATAACTTGTCGAATATCATGCCTGATATCGTCTGATGTTCTCAATTGTCTTCCAAACTGTAAGCAGGCAGCCGTGTGCCCAGTGGTGTCGCATACTGAAGTATTCATTGCGAAACGAATTAGAGGTAACTTATCCTCCCAAGCCGAATGTTCTTCCCCCACCAGAATTGCTAGTCTCGGCTTCAGGTAACGATTTTTACGTTCTGATGGGTTCGCTTGCGGGTGGTAGACGGGGATAAGGTCTTGCGTAATCTCTAGCAAGTCACAAGTTAGCTGCATGACAGCACTTATGAACTGTGGCCCGTTGTTGTCTTCGCGGAAGACCATATAGTTGGAGTACTTCTTCGCGATTAGTGTTTTGGCACAATTTTCAGCAGTGGCTTCAGCAAGAGCAAGAGTTCTACCCATTTGGTGCTTGTATCTTCTACAATAAAGATCCACTTCATCATTTTTTTCGCCACGATATGGTATATTTTTTTTAACAAAATAATGATATTTTCTATTTTTTAAAAAATGAGTCAAAATTGATACGCTTTTATAAAAATGGTTTCTAAATCATTCCCTTTAAGTTTCCTTTCGAGTTAATGAATTGATATTTTATTCTAAACAAGTTCATGCTTTTCTCTTTTAGAATCAGTCATAAAAAAAAAATGACGGAATCTTTTTCTTTGCGATTTTTCAGAAAATACTCAAAATTTTAAATATTTAATAACTTCATTGTTTATTAAATTAATCTAACGAAACTTTTTTTCCATATGTAGAATAGTATTATCCGTAATCTGTTCAAAGATTGAAAAAATAGATTAAAAATTACGGTTTTTAAAATTTCTTTCGTGTTTTTCGTTCATTAGCCCTGAGATAGCAGCCCCCCCTTTCCTTTTTTAGCTTTGCGATACATACTTTGTTTTTACGTTACCTAGAAGTCAAATTATAATCAATTTTATGAATTAAAAAAAATCGTGAGTCTTTAATCTACCCGAAGTAAGCATTTAAATGGCTCAAAATCTGTCAAAAATTAGTTTTTGTTGGATATACAGTTTTAAAATTCTTTTAAGGAAATACAAACAATCTACTGTTTTAAAATTTAGTGGCAACACAACATTTCTTCCAATAGTTTGACAATAAAAGATTGTGTTCACTAAATTTTCAATCGAAACGCGGACAAAAAATTATAATTGTAGCAGTATATATTACTCCGAACAAAAAGTTGGATGACATTATCGAGTTCCTTCATCGATCATTATTACCATACACATCAAGAGGTTCTGCTTTAATTAATAAAAATTATGATAAAATACCTATGATTTTAAGTGAAGATTTTAATGTCAATTTTGCTTTAGACAAACCTCTACAATTGATTGAATTTTTAAAAGACAATTTCACCTTATCTCTACAAAACAACAGAATAATATCAACGACAAAATCAAATACTACGATTGATGCGGTCTTTTCGAAATACTTAAGCGATATTGAGTGCAAAACATACATTTCTTACTTTAGTTACCACATGCCTTTGATAACAAAAGTATATACTGAAGCACCCATTAAGCATAATGGAAATAGACTAATAATGATGATACTTTTCTCAAAATACATACAATAAAATATTTTTTAGTATTATGTATTGAAAATGAAAATTTTGTCTATACCTATACCTTTTCCATCCTAATTATTTTTTTTAAAATACAGTTTGAAATAATAATGATAATGAATTTGTTAATTATATATAAGATTACTTCAAAATAAAACTTTATTATACAATTCAATACATGTAAGCCAAAGAAGTTAACTTCTAACGCGTTTTCACAATGATACACATATTCTTTTGTTTACAATAATCTATATTCATGAAGAATTCAGTAAAAAAAGGTAATTTCAAAGAATTTTTTTCAAAAATAAGTGTTTCATCATCCAAAATCACTGATATTTTTGTGTAACGTATGTTTAATTGACAAATTTGGGGTGCTTGCATTGTATAAGATCGACCAATTTCTTCAAATAAAAAAACTGCCAAATGCTGCGATATACAGCATAGTAGAAACTGTCCTTGAGCACAGTAATAATAATAATGATGTAATTGTTTTTTTTTTTAAATTTGTTATGTCTTTTTGTTTGGCATAATTAGTCGGCAGTTTAATGCATGTTCCAAAATTTGTGGAATGGTATGAGTACTGTGATTTAGATTTCTTTGAGAAACTTTGAAGTAATTTAATATTTTGTTCAAGTGTAATTTGGGGAGCTGAGAAGTTTCATAAAATTTAGAATTGCCCTGGTAAAAGAATCTTACTTACAATTAGTACAAATTGTGATTAATTTATTAATGATAAACTTTGGTAACTTAATAATGATTTTAATTAATTTAGTCTTAACTTTATTATATTTTCAAACAAATTTCAGAGCAAGAATGCTGAATCTTTTTTTCTGATGTCGTTTCATCTTCCACTTTTTTAAAAGTATTAATGTTATATATAAAAGGATACTTCAGTTGCATATCAGTGATAACAAAATAACATGTCAATGCATTTCTCTAAATAAGTTTAAGCTCGGATGAACTGAAGCATATTTAACACTATATATGTACAGTATGAAAAGGGCAATTTCATTGTTTACTTTATGAGCTGATTGCTTTGAAGCAATTTAATATGTAATAATGAGAAACCACAAGATATCTAGGTATTAAAACTTCGAGAGCGAGAGAGAACTTATATTAGATTTGTAAGATGTTACTTTTTGTAGAATACATGCTGAATTTGAGTCTTCTGCCAACAATTAATTATTTTTGCAGTGGTTCACTTTTTTTAACAAGAGGGTTTGTGATTTGTTTCAAAACACCATTTTACTGACGATTTTCTGCATACCACTATTCCAGAACATAAAACACATATCGCTTTTTCGCCATTATTAATAATGCCATGTTTTTTGGTCCACCAAATTTGAAATTCTCTGCTACACTTACTAACTTGCACTTTTTGTTCTTTTGCTGAACTAGCCATGTTAAACAACAGTTAAAAATCGTAAATATAACACAGGTAAACTTTAAAACACAGTTATGTCAATGAAATTGACTGTGCTATGTGTAGACAAACTTCATATAATAAGCAATTGTAGTCTACAACATAACTAAGGCAAGACAATAACAAACGAGTCCCCGATCACTCGCATTAATTCGTAATACTTTATAGTGAACTTTGAAATTTTGAAAAATAAAATGCAAACCATTTTGATCACTGACGTGCCAAAAATATTGTGTTGCGTGCCACACTGGTTCGCCATCCCTGGGCTACACGAATCATACGTGCATCTAATTTTTGGATGCATGACACAATTATAACTTGGTTCAATATCACAATGTTTTAAGATCATTAATTTGCAACATGACTCACATTGAACTGTGCAATAGTAATATTTATGCCTAATTTTAGAGTTTTTAATTCCACAAATGTTGATCTTGGAATCACAGACCATATGGAGTTATTAACACCATATCGTGCATTCAATACACTTTGGGATAAACCCAATACATTCTAATTTTTCCACTTGAATATCATATGGATTCGCACTCATCAGAAACATATACAAGGAGAAACACAGGTACTCCTAAAAGAGCTCATTTGTTGAGCGTAAAGGAGTATAGCTTGGATTAAAAAATAAATAAAAGTACTTCTAATTATTGTATTTCCTCACATCATATATCATTTTAAACAGAAATATTTAAACTTTTAGGAAATATAAAAAAAAAAGAAAATCAACAATTTTTCAAAAGTTCATGTGCCGGGCCGCTTAAGTTGCACGAGAGTAAATTATTTATATAAGAAAAGAAAGGGTGCTTTTTCTTTGACCTTGTTATATCAAATTTGTGTTTTAAAAAACTGAGATATAATAGGCATATATATAAGAACATAAAAAATTAACATTTCTTCAGTTTTAACCAAAAATAAAGAAAACCATTTTAGTAAAATGCAATTTGTATTCAGTATTTCATATATTGCAAGACGTTTTTCAATATTGAGTGCCTTTGTTATTTTAATACATTTAAAAAGTCTAAAAACTGTTCAAGTAGAAAAATGTCATGCAGGAAAATTTTTGCCCTCAATATCTTATCATAAATGTATAAATGTCACACAACTTTCACATATATTTTATTTGTGACAAAATTAATCACATGTTATTTTTCATATAAAATTTTATCTTTAATGTTGAATGTTCTGATGAGTCAATGATACATATAAATTGCAAAACAGTAGATACAAAAATCAGTACAATTGAAAAATATGATAAAATGACATAGTGGGATAGAAAGAGAAAACATGAAAATAGATATTTACAAATCATAATCATAACTTTAATTCGCCCTTTATGATGCCTTTTATTTTATAAGTGTACAAGGCACATTTTTATCTTAGAAATTAATCTTGAAAATATGGTGCATTCTATGGAACGAATGTATAAATTACTGTGCTCAATTCCATTTTTAGGAATTTCTGTTTTAAATATTTCTCAAAAATTTGAATTTATGTAGCCTCTTCTACAAAGGATCATCTTATACATCAGAAAATAAGGTATCTGAGTTTTAGTCATGGCAGTTTTGATGATCTTCAGAGCTCCTTAAATAAATCAAAAGTTTCCTGTCATATATTGTTCAAAATAATGGCAACAGCATTCCCAGTTTGCTCAAATCAAACAAAATGTATTTTAGCACGAACTATTTTGGATATTTTTTATCGAGAACAATAAGTTATTTTACCAATTATTAAAAAAATGTTAACAATTTTTGGTAAGATCATATTAAGAAAACAATTTGGTAAGATTACTATGTGCCTATCACTTCTAAGAAATAATGTATATATGATTTATAATGTGAGTGAACTGACATAATGAGAAATATATATAACAGTCATTCCAAAATATTTTCCTTTCAAAGTACATTCTGCATTGAGAATGCTCTCATAAGCTATAATAAATTATAGTCTAAAAAAAAACTAAAAAACATGCTTTTATGGCTAATCGAACTAAAAAGTAAAAAAATCATTCTTAATATACTAATAAATGATTAACGAGAAAATTAATGTCATTGGGGTAAAAGCGCGGGGTTCTTGATATCAATTGTTATAATTTCTTACTAGTTCTATTCCAAAATCCTGAGTTAGTGTAAAAATGTAGTACAAAGCACCCCAATGACATTAATTTATTCTTGTATTAAGAATTTTTTTTTTTTTTTTAGTTCAATTAACCATAAAAGCATGTTTTTTCAAAATATAATTTATTTTTCATTTTTTAGTTCGATCTACAGTAAAAACATGCATTTTTAGTTTTTTAAACTATCATTTATTCATTGATGAATTTATCTTAATGAGTCATTTTTTAGAATATACTATACTTATTGGCATCCTATCAGTAAGTCGATACAGCCTGGTTTGCAAAATGTAGGATCAGCCATCTGAAAGAGCTAAGTTTCAAATATTTTATGGGGAAGAAGGAGTTAAGTCAATGATATTTTTCACTAAAAAAACTCAATATTCTCTCTGAAATTTACACTTTAATCCGGTGACCTCAGAATCAATTCTCAGTTGTTTTGGTAAAATCAGCAATGAATAATGTTTTATTTCTCAGATCCGACAAGAGGATTTGGAAAAAACAGACTAAATAAACGAGTATTTTTTTTCCATTTTCAGAAAACTAAACAAAATTGTTTATATTATGGTAAGAAATAGCTGATGCACATTTTCTTGCTTTTTTAGGGTTGTAACTTAATCTTTTAATAGCCAAATCTGGAAATGGGATCTTGAACTAGCCACCAAATCTGGAAATGGTATAATTAATTCGTGGCCAAAACTTGAAATCGTTATTTTTGACGATTCTCATCAGGACAATGGAACAAAATTATGAAATTATTGTATTGTCATCGGTCCTTGACAAGTGTGGAGAATTTCGAATTAATCTGACCTTTTAAAGTGGGTAAAATTCGAGCTCATAGATTCCGTTACATGCAAGTGAAACACACTTTTATAAAAGTGTGTTAAAAATAAGTAACACATACATTAAAAATATAACTTCATCATACCTCACGTTTACTAGTTCGATGCATTATTCTGCTTTTTATTAAATATAGAATTATGTTAATCTATATAACAGCCTTTAATACATTATTTTTTAATTTTTTTCTAACTGCCTTAATAAGAATCTTAACATTATAAAAACAATTTTTTTTTGGCAATTCAGGCTAACAATCCCTGAAAACATGAGTTTTTAAAATGATATTCAAATTTCAGTTTTTAAAAATTTCTAATAATTCTTTAAAAAATTTTATATATTAGGACAAGATTATAACTTTGAATTCCACTAATTTATGTTTAGTATGAATTTTTTTTAGATCTTCTACATTAGCCAGTATAACCTGTAACTTTGTTTTTCTCGCTTATAGTTTAAAGCATAATTTTTTACATGCGTTGAAAAAAAATGCAAAATTTAAAAGATAACAAAAAAGTCATTATTTTTAAATAATCATTTAAAAAAATTGATTTATTTCACAGTTCATCATTCATCATTCCTTCCCCAAAATATTTTGGATTAGGTTTGCGTGTTCTTGCAGGTCTTGTATCAGCAAGGTCACTAAGAGCAGATTCTGAAAAGGAAGCGAAAATTATAATTATACTAATAAAATATTATCATTAATCACTATAAACTATTCCTGATTTGAAACAAACAATTTAAAAACATTGGACATTTTTCATACAAAAACTGAAAATAGACAAAAAGTTTTAGAACTAAAATATTTTAATGAAAAAAATTTAATATGAAAATTTTAAATACAGTTGATATCTAAAAAAGGGATATCAAAATATGAAGAATTACCAATTTTCTATAACATAAAAAAGTATAATTTAATATCCATTGTATCTTGTCACAAGAATTTACAACTTAACAGCACATTTTGAAATGTTTCTTTTTTTTAGCTACATGTTATATTTTTCAATAATCACAGTATTATTAAAAAATTTCTTTCTAGTATAACTTCCTTCTTTCCTTGGCAATCAAGCTGCTTTTAATATTCATTCTTTAGTTTCATGTCTTTAGTTTTTTAAGTTCTAACAAACTGTCAAAACATTTCATAAATAAAACTGTTGTCATACTGAGAAAATAGAAAATTTTAAACTATAATTTTCTTTTCATTTCAATGTTGTAAAAATTCTTCATTTGATCAAAATAATTGGTACAAAAAGCCCATATATTTATTAAAATCTCACTGTTGTGGAGTAATTCAATTGAATTTATTTTCTACTTTTCAGTTCTCATTTAATTGATTTTATTTTAATGGGTGTTTCTAAGCTGGTCAGATCAGATGCTCACTTTTGATCATGTTATTTTTCAGGTATTATTAATTATGTGGTAACTTGTTTATAGTAGAATGCGTTTAATGCCTGTACTCATCACACATCTTGATTTGAAATAGTTGATACAGTAGACACAAGGCAAAACCACTAAGACAAAATAGTTTTATTAATTGATGAATATTTTGGTACAATTTGATCCTAAACTGGAATCAAATTGTACTACAGTTACACTGAATAATTAGTACCCAAGTTTTTCTAAATAAATTGATTTTTTTATTCATGCTTAAACAAAGTATAAATTCATTTTTTTTAAGAACATCAAAAGACTACTTTAAAAAGATTGAAACCTTATAAATTTTAGCGCACCCAACTATAACAGCATTTAGAAGTAAAAGATTGCCTTGCAGAAAATTATAAAATTGTCTTTGCACTTAACAACCAACTTGCCACAAAGGGATAAATAAGAGCTATGAATAGTTAAGGTATAGTTTAGGGATGGCGAACCAGTGGCACGCGACACAATATTTTTGGCACATCAGCGATCAAAATGGTTTGCATTTTATATCAAAATAACCAAGTTCACCATTAAGTATTACGAACAAACTCGAGTAATCGGTCGAGAGGTGGCGGGAAGCACAGTGGTTTATTATTGCCTAACCTTAGTTACGTCGCAATGTAACTACTATGCGTCAAAGGCTACATTTGCTTATGATGCAAAACTTCTCTATGCATAGCATAGTTAATTTCATTAACAAAACTGTATTTTAAAGTTTATTTTTGATATATTTACGATTTTTAATTGTTATTTAACATGGCTAGTTCAGCAAAAGAACAAACAGCGCAAGATAGTAAGTGTAGAGAATTTCAAACTTGGTGAATCTAGAAATATGACATTTTTATTAAAGGTGACAAAATGGTATGTGTTTTATGTTCTGGAGCAGTGATATGCACATCATCGTTGGTAAAACAGTATTTTGAAATTAATCACAAATCCTCTTGTCAAAAAAGTGAACCACAGCAAAACCAATTAATTGCTTAGATAACGTTTGGCAGATAACTCCAATTCAGCATTCATTTTACTAAAAGTAACATCTTACAAACCTAATACAAGTAATTTGTCATCCAATCTGCAACATTAGAAGTCACACTAAAGTTACTTTATAATTTGAATGACATGTATAACTAAACCATTTACTTATACAGGGCAAAAGGTATTTTTTCGTACTAAATAAAGTGTTTTGAGTTGTTAGTATTTAGTTTTATTATTTTCCCAATAATCACCAGTCAAATTTATTTGACGGTACCCCTATACCTCATTAAATACTTTTTTGGAAAAAATGGCACGTTGATCCATAAAGGTTCCCCATCCTTGGTATAGTTAAAGTAATCAAATTTAATTTTTAGTTTTTAAAAGTACAATATGATCATTCGGTGAGCAGTTTTTCAGTGAAGATTTCTATATACACATATTATATTTTAATACAATTAATCCTAATACTGTATCAGAGAAATCAATTTCTTAAAAGTTTCAAAACAAATGATAAGCAATTCTACCAATGCATTTTGTTTTGCTATAATTGTGAATAATTAATACTGTACCAGAGTTACAAAATATATATAGGCTATGGCATGTTATTATTGAAACCAATGAGATGATGAGGGTAAAACCTAATTATTTACATGAGATTATTTACATTTTCCTATTTACATGATGAGAGGTTTAGTAGTTTTATTAAAAAATAGAACTCATTTATAATATTCCCCTTCCTTTAAGATATTTTTGATAGAATCGAATTTTGTACCTTAAGCCATCTAGCCATTAAACCATGGTTTGGTAGGAGGCAAATTTAGGACTAGACTGAATATTCTCATGGTTACTGTACTCCAAATGTTATAATGACCAGCTGCATTACTGCATTATAAACATTTAAACACTATTATATATTATATTGAAAAAAAATGGTGATATATATATAATAAAAGCAAGAGCCTGACCTTTATGTATAAGCTAGAAATGTAAAATATTTAAAAGCCTTGCACATTTTTTCCAAAAAAAAAATACAGTAATAATTTTTTTAGAGCTTTATTCTATATAGTTTATTAATTCAGAATCTTACAAATTATACTAATAAAAGACAGTTTATTTGTGTGTCTGCAAAACAGTACAAAAGCAGAGTCACAGAACAAGGTGAAATTTAATACTTTTAAACAATAGGTCATGATGCAGTGCATCTAAAAGAGAATTTTTAAAATTAGTTATATATATATTTTTTAAATCCATTTTTTGAGTGATTTCTTTCCAATTGGTAATTTGATGTGAAGTTACATCTATCTCTGAATGCGAAAATTTATGCTTTGTACACATTTCCAAAGATTGTTACATGTTTTTATTTTAAATGTTTTATTTACATTTATTTATTAACTTTGTAGCAATTTTTTTCTCAAATAAAGCGTAAAGAGTATTACATCAAAAGCATCACTTTTAGTTAGGCAACACAGGTGTCCAACCCCTACAGGTAACACAGGTATTTCTATATATTATGATGTACAGTGTTTCTCTAAAGCATATTTTTATATTTTTCAGTAATTCAAAGCCAAAATGATTGAATTCATCTCTTTCAGAAAGCTTAACTTTCACTAATCCTAACATTATAGCTTCCTTTTTCAAACTAAGGCTGCTTCATATTTGTTAATTTTATGAATTACACTTTATTAGTGTATAATTGCGACATTCAGTATTGCATGTTGATTGTTCAGATGTTATACATCACTCATAATTTTTTTTCGGCTCAAGATTTTTTTTAGCAAGTATATAAATTGTGTGTTTGAAACTGTTTGCAATAGTTTCATTAAATCTGAGCATATATTTTCTCTTTTTTTACCCTTTATATACCAATGGTACTTATAAGTACCACTCACTTAAAAATTACATAGAATAACCATTTTTGCAAATACTCTGATGATACTTGACAAGAATATTCTTTTAAATCCACTCTTCCAAGATATATGGTAGCATGGGTTCTGTGATGAGTATTTTAGCGAGGAAGGAGAATAGTTTTATAGCAGAAATTGCGTTTTCAGCAGATTGCGAAGATTGTCATTTTTGTTCCGAAAAAATAGTGTCAAAAGGCAAGTGTCTTATTATTTTTTTTGTATGTTAATGAAGACCTTACAAAACTATTTGACTATTTATTTTAAGTGAACAATGTGTATAATTAATTTTACAGTTGAATATCTTTAATTAATTAATTAGCTCTAACAAATTAAATTTCCCAAAGTTGAGTAATTTGTTTATGTATATCCCTTAATTTTCAATGCAGTGATTCAAAAAAAATTATTGCATGAAAAAAAATTGCAGCAAATTATAATGTGGTAGATAAAGGGTTAAATAGCTTTTTGATTTAAGTTGATGAATTTTTTTCAGTCTAAGACTGTTTTTAATTTGATTTACCTTCATTTATTTTTTGCATGTTTTTATGGTTTACAATAGAGCATAATGATTGCATAACAGAACAACTACACATATTGCAAGGCCTTATGTTATTGAAGCTATAATGTATAGACCACTTTTAAAAATACTTTCATCCTGAAGATTTCCATCGTTCCATCAGATGTTCTATTTTAGTTTAAACTATTCATAATTCATCTTTACTTTGCTATGTGCGCACCAACTAAGTCTAAGGTCCTTCTTCAAACCCTTGGTCTGTATCCAATAAATTTTGCTTTACTCACATTGTTTATATTTCAAAAGTCAACAGCGCAAAAATTTTGTACATATTAGGGTACTTCTCAGTTCTAAGGGTCTTGGGTTTTGGCAGTTGCTTTTCCGAGTTATTGCCAACCTGAACATTAGAGATATAATCAATCTACAACTTTTCCTATGCTACAATCCCTTTGATGTTGATATCACAACACAGAATTTTGTCGGCCCAATAGCAAGTAAAGCTTAAAAACTAAATCATCACAGCAACATCAGAACACTTCAGTAGCAAATCTTACCTATTTACATTTGCATAACATGACCATTTGGTCAAAAAAGCTGTTGATATGACATTTCTTTCCATTAAAAAATATTAATCAGAATTTTCCTCACATGCCTCACGGTCTAACTTTGCTTCTGACACACACACACAAAATGTTCCTTATGTCTTTTTTTAGAACATATACACATGTATTGCATACATATTTTGGAACTTACATATTATACTATTGACCAATTTCCCTATAAATATAAAAACATTGCTAAATTAAAAAACTTCATGAAATGCAGTCATCACTTTCGCACATGTGCAGAAACAAATTCCTGAGCATGCTCGTTCCTTATTAGTCTGTCTATAAATAAATTGGTGTAGATTTAGAAGTGAATATAGTACTTAAAAAATACATGTACACATTAAAAAAAACAATATTTACTAATTACAATATCAAGTGGCCAAAATGGCGTAATTGCATTCAAAATCACAACAAAAGTCTTCTCCAGATAGATGTCATCACATGTATGTTGTTGTGCATTTTTTTCCCAGTTTGATCATAGTTAAATTCAACATAGATCTATTTTAGAAATTTTTTTTCATTTTCTTCTTAAACTAATTTAATTTCTTTTTCCATTGAAGGCTGCCTAATATATGCTACTTATAACAGTATTTTGTGAAATGATATAATATTATTCTATATATTATATACTTTATATGATATTTAAGTGAATTATTTTCATTGGACTTACCTGTTTCAAGTTGTTTCAGCAGAGCAAACTTTCTACTACTGTTACTTTTCCCATTATAATTTTTATTAATATTTTCATTCATTCATTCATTTTTATTTATCTTTTTAGCATGTTAATTTTCTCTTTTGTGTGTGAATTCAAATATATGTTTTAGTTAAATCCCTTGTTACTGTGCGTGTGTAAGGCCAAACTGCAGTTCATTTAAAATTTATAATATGAACACATTCAAAAAATTTTGTTTAATTTTTGAAAACACTACCTTGCACTAAGTTTAACCCTCCTTAAAAAGTATTATGCTTGCTTACAATAGTAGAGATTAATTTTTTTAAAGAAAATTTGATCCATGCAAAGAATGGATACTTCAGCTAGTGCATAATTGTGAGAATGGAATGACATTTCAATGCAAATATATAATCTCATATACACTTACTGGAAGCAGCTAATCTTGGGCTCCGTTTTTTCTTCGAGTCCTCAAAAGAAAAATAAATTACGAAATCATGAAATGAACACAAAATTGAATTTAAAATATAAAGGAACTATTAATTACATCAGACATACTTAAAGAGACATTATAAAAGATATTAATCGATCTGCAAATAAAGATGACATGATAACGAAACATGTTACAAAGATTGAATATATATAAAAAATACAACACAGACCAAAATATAGCAATGAAAATATTTTTTATGTAAAATGGTTTTTACATTTATTTGAATCTCAAATTTTTTGCATAAATTTATTATTTAATAAACAAGAAATCATGATATATAATGTACTAGAGCTATCACAAGCAATCTAGTAGTCAATGTAGCAATCTAGCTCACATACTACATACTTATCCCAACAAATATCCATCCAAAGAGCTTGAAATAAGCAAATGAGCAAGATTAGTGTTAAAAGAGGGAAAAAATATGGTGTTTCTTTTGTAAGGGGCATAACAATGGAAAATATACTTCTGAGCCATGAATTGATTTCTAAGCCTCAGCAAACCGAGTAGGTGCATTATTAATACATGAAAATGTTTATTATTTCTTTTGGTGATTGTATTTCCATGTAAGTAACTAGTGCATTTATTTTAGATAAATGAACTGCAAATTTTTAGTAAACCGATGCCCCTATTTTGTACAAACATATTTCTCTAGAATTCTTTAAACATTTTATTAGTTTTAAATAGGTTAAATAAGTTAATTAAGTTTTTTTGCCTGTACATCCCCCCTTCTCAAATAGATATACATACTGTGCATTTGAGACCCAGGGAAAAATAAATTTCAACTCCATTATTGATACCTGAAGAAGTTTTTTAAAAAAAGTACTGTTTAACAGAAAATTCAATATAAAGTCTAAAATATGATGATTCAAAGCACAATTAATATTTTTATTTTAATTATAAAAACCAACTGCATGAATAAAGGTCAAGTTACTTAAAAAAAGAGTTACAAGAATAAAGCTTGAGAAATTTCGCATCTTTCAGCATAAAGCAAATATTAAAACTCTTTTCAACTTGAAGCATTGCATTACATTTTAAAGGCAATGCATACCACAAAGTATCCCATGGGGACATACAGAAGTAAGCATGAAGCACACATAACAAAGGAAAGAAGGGATTTAAAGTCATGAAGGATTACAATACAAACAGCCATGCCTTCTCTGGGATTCAAACCCAGGCCCTACTGCACTGCAGTCAGTGTTACTAACCACTATATTGGTATTTCAATTCAAAGGCAACCTTTCCTATTACTTAACAGTCATTTAATATTTCTTTTCTTTTTCTTTTTTTGCCTTTAACAATATCAATCTGATTGGTGTACCATTATTAAAACTCTAAATACAATCCCTATATTGGCACATATTGAATATTCTACTACCTTTATTCAAATTTCGTACTTGTATTTTCCGCAAAATTTCTTGAGAGATGAACTATTTCTATATTTTAGAAATAAAGCAACACTCAACACATTAAGATTATTGTGAATGAAACAGTTTACTTTGTATGTAAGGTTAATAAGCGAAATTTCATCACTTTAAAATGCTTCAATTACCTTTAAATAAGATAACCATATTCTTCAATCTCCAAATGAAAATACCTCAAAAATATTCCAATGGTAACACTAGAGTTACTTTACTTGTGTACCACATTTTAAAGTTATGCATATTTATAATTGGTTTTAATTACTTTTTGCAATTTGTTGTGCTTTTACACATAATCAAAAAATATTTTACTAATTAATGTCTTAGATTACCTGTAAATAAACATTGTATGTTCAGCACATAAAATATAACCTTATAATCTCCTTAACCATTAAAAGTTAGTCTTCGTTTAAATATTACGAGAGAGAATATAATATCACCTCATCATATTTCAATAGAGAAGTAATTGGACACAGAATTAAAAACAATTTTAAACTATTCAGCAATTATTCATAAAGGTCAACAAAGTAAAAAACAAGAATAATTACTATTTGACTGTGAACTGAATTTAAGATTATTCAACACGTTTCAGTAATTTGTTGTTGTTTATGTATGTAAATAAATTTAATTGCCACATGGCTTAATTTGCATTTATTTTATCTGCTTATTTGAATCTGAGGATGAAAAAGTTTTTTTTTTATTGATTTTGTGGACCTTGAATATCTTGAATGCTGCTCTATAATATATTACATTAATTTATCTTATATTTATGAATTATTTTTTACATCTAACCTGAAATACATGTCTACATACATTGATACTCCTAAGATTGAAAAATTGGATATTGAGGTGTAACATGGGCTCTATTGAAAAAATTAAATTGAAATTAATTTAAAATTAAATTCAGTTTTTATGTCTTTGCTCAAGAGCATATGATAATAATAAAAGCTGCTTTAATGAGTTCAAATTCAATTTTTTTTTCCTCTTCACACAGACATTATTGATCACTTTTCTGATAGAAGACTCAATGAATTGAAATACATCGTTTGATGTAAACATTGCAAAACCACATCATGGAATAAGGATTTTCTCGAACACCATTCAATCTTAATGGTAAATTTAGCTTTTGATATTTGAATAGATAGGTGATTTCAATAACAAAACATAGAAGTTTTACAGAATTAGTTATATCTAAAACAATTATAAATCCCAAAGGTAGGTTTTGGAAGTTTAAAAAAAATAACATTAGATTCACATAAGACCATCTGATTTTATGTTGCTCTAAAAAAATAATAATTTGCATAAAAATTTTAATGTAAATAAAACAGTACACAAATTTGTAAATAATAAATACAAGAGTCATATTAAGAAAAATATAAGATTTAGCAATATATTTACCATATCTATTTCAATTCCAAGCCCTTCCTGATTTTTTGCCTTTTGAGTTTTAGGAGATCTCTCTTGCAAAAAGGGCTTATTAGCTGTTTTAAAAAAAATATCAGTATTTATTACTTAAGTATTAATAGAAATATAATTGAGTTTAACTCTTAGATATAAATATTACTGTTATATAGTAGAGAATTCAAATTTTACATATTGAAAATTTGTAATAAGTGTTTATTTAAAAAAGATAATAAGAAAGTTTAAAATACTTAATACAGTTTTTTAGAAGAGAAAAAATGTGTCAGATTTCTGCAACCATAAAAAAAAAACAGGTTATACAACTATAATTCCATACCATTTATTTCCCAATTTGAAAACTCTGTTGTTAAACTGATGTTACTTTAGAGTTAAATCATAAACTTTCATAATTTTAAATCACCATAAAACTTCTGAGCAAAAATTTCTTTCATCTTATAAAAAAAACAAGATTTCAAAGTCACTTTCAGTTAACTATATTCAACATTTTACACTATTTTAAACAACAATTATTTATGGAATCAAAAACATGATTTATAGTCCTTACTTACAAATGTGCCTCTATAAATAAAACTATGAATAAATTAAATTTTAAATTTACAGCATCAAAACAGGGCCAAAACAGAATATTAAATTATATTTTAAAATTTAATAATCTTAATGTACTAAAAATACATCTATTCTTTAATACATAAAACGAACACTTCTTTCTTTTACACATAAACAAAAAGTTTTAAAAAACACACTTCCTTTGGTAGAAATTATAATACTATTATCTCATCTATTTGAAATTTGATTTCAAACATGTTTGTGAAATAATCCTCAGAATTAGATTAAGTTTCAAGTGAATAATAATCACCAAATACATTCAAATATTAAGCCCAGTGGCTGAGTGGTTAGTGTATTGTGCTTCCACACCACAGGGCCCAGATTCAAACCACGGGCTGGGCAAGGTTGACTCAGCCTTTCATCCCTTCAATGGGTCGATAAATAAGTACAAAGTTTGCTTGGGAACTCAACACTGAGGGTTTAGCATCGGACTGCCCACCTGGCCAGAACATCTGCTCATGCACCTCAGGGGCCAAGGTCACCTATACCAAGAAGGACACAGTACGGCTTCGCCCTCATAGGATGTTGCGCCACTGAGTTAAGTTATATTCAAATATTATATTTGTAAAGTTATAAAAACATAGATTCATATTAAATCTTAAAAAAAATCAACACAGGCAATACTTCAGCTAAGATTTCAGTTTTTGTTAAAAAAAACAACACTGTATAAATATATACATGCTTTTCAGTTGTTTTATTTCAAGTTATTATAACAATACAATTTCAAAATTTATCCTGTCTAAATTTATCATCAGGAAGTAAATTTCAAATAAATATAAAAGTGTAATATAACATTACAGTCTAAAATAAACATATGCTATGTTACAGAAAATAGAATGTTTATTATGAACAAAATAACCCCCCTTTTTTCTGTATCTAACATGCTTATAAAATAAATATTTTAAATAAACTTCAAAACTTTTTAAACCTAACACTTCAACATGTTTTCATATTTGTAAAATGAAGTATTCTATCAATCATATAATGAATCTGACATTGTTAACTTTATCAAAATACAACGAATTAAATGGGTAGGTCATGTTGTCAGAATGAACGAAGACCACACCACTAAAAAACCTCAGTGCTTAACCAATTGGCACACGAAGAAAGGACACAGGCCAAACCTTAGATGGATTAATGGCCTAGAAAAAGATCTCCTAGTTTTGAGAAATAAGAATTGGAGAACACTAGCAGGAAGAAGGCTGGCCTGGAAAAGTCTTCTTGAGTAGGCCAAGACCCACCCTGCGCTGTCGAGCCTCTGAGGAAGGAAAATGAAGTATGCTACTTTTATGACAATGTAATAGGATAAGTCTTTCCCCTTTAATATCATTAAGATTCTCTGATGCTATATGTAGAAATTTAAATAATAAACAGTGTATTTTTCAACTATATACTATAAGACTTCATAATATAAAATAAGCTGGATAATTTCCAAGATTGTAGACTAACACAAGAAATTAAGATTTCAAACATATAGTAAGTTAGTGACTAAAATTCTTAAAAAATAAATTACACATATAATGAAAAATAATGAGAGAACCAATTTAATTACATAGAATCTACATTTTCTTGCTATAAATAGCTTTATTCTTTGTACTCACAAATAAAAATACAAATATATTCAGGATAATTCTTAAAAATTTGTAGAATTTTTCTTTAATTTACTTTTTATTCTGAAAAGAAAATATGTAACAAATGTTTAAAAATCTTATGCTTCAACAAAATATGCCTAAATATTAAAACATCTAACAAGTAAAATTTTATAATCTTAACATGGTTTTGTTTTTAAAAAAATACAACTTTTTCAGCTACTTATTTAAGTAATTTTTAATTTTACAGATATTTTTACATAGCTTTACAGAATATGAATTTGAACATAGGGTTAACTTGACTTGAAACATTTTGAAATATCTTTCTAAACTACATAATGCAAAACAGCCTAAGTGATGTATTATAAATATACGTAATCAAAACTACATATAACATGACCTAGTTTAAAATTATTAAAGTCATAATTACTTTAAAAGTTTTTTAAACTTAGAGGAAAATAAAATCTGACACACTCAAAGCACATTATATACTTTAAAATAGTTAACATATAATTATAAAATTTTTTATTCTTCAATGATACAATTCTTTTAATTAATTAGTTAAAACTAGAAACACATTTTCAAATATTTTTTTTACTTTAATACTCCACGCTCACTACAATGGATATCAGCCCACGTAAATATTCTAGGTAATGAGAAAGTCAATGAACTTGCCAAAGAACCCAGAGTTTGCCCACAATCATCTAACATCACGACCCTCATCAATGAAAATGCAGTTGCCAGCTGAAGACTAATCAACACTAATTTTAAATATTCCATCCCAGCTCTAAATAGTAACCATACAATAGCACCAATAATAACTTAGAATGAAGCATGTAAAAGGAATGAAAATTTCAACTGACGGACAAAGAAGTTACACAAATCATTGCCCAAACTGCCCTAATGTTCAACTGTCTCCACAACATATCCTCAGCTGCCCAGCAACTCAAACCAGGATTTTCAAGATCAGCTCAAAAGACCAAGATGATTTGATCTTTTCTGATAAAGCTGTTGAGGTTGCTGAAGCTGTTGAAGACAGCTTAGAAGCGATTTAAAGATTCTTATTTTTATCAATCTGCACATCATGGATACACCAACAACAACACTTTATGTCTGTACAAATAAAATTATATAAATCTTAAAACAACTATTTTGCAACTGATAGAAGTTCAAATTATTCGTTATAGGAGTTTCTTTTAAAGTTTTTTCAGTCAAGATTATAGTTAAATAATTATTCTGAAACATGTTTTGCGCATTGAATACATTTTTTTTTAATTTTGCGCTAATGCATTGGTTATCCAACACTCTACAAATGTGTTTGGTCTCCCTTCCAAATCCCCCCATTTCATTGTAGTAGTGCTTATTAACAATCTGACACTGGGACCCTATTCAATCATGACAATTTCCTTAATGTCAAAGAAAACAATCAACATTGTCCTGAATTTTGATTTATGTTTTGGGGGATCCTGGACACTTTCCACTGCAATGACTGACACATTTAAAATCAATGGTAATTATCAATGTTTCATCCTTCCTCCTTCAGTGACTCAACAGCCCAAGGTGAGCTGTCGAGCTGCTGAGGCTTCTTGGACTTCTCAAGAAGCCTTTTTCAGGCCAGCCCTCTTCCTGCTAATGTTCTCCAATTTTTAGTTCTCAAACCTGGGAGATCTTTTTCTAGGCCATCAATCTATCTTAGATTTGGCCTTCCTATCAATGTTTCATCACAAGTTATTACAATAGATTCCAATTGACTTGTTTCAAATGTATTCTAGCGTGTCCACACAGATGTCTCTACAGCACTGTTTTGGGACAAATTTTCTAAATGTCTAATTCCTAAGTTAAAATGCATCAAACAGTTTCTCTATTCAAGTTAGCCAACTTTCTAAAACACACATCTGCAGTTACACCTGGATTGCTTTACAAACTTTAGGAATGTTTTGGAATGAAATTGCTGACCTTGGGTGCCAAACAGTTATCAGCTTCCACATTATTCCTTCTCTCTGAAAACCATTTACACATAGACAAACATACATCTGCATAAGCCTTGGTTAACATTTGAAATCTTTAGGGGAATTATTTTTTTAAGTCTCACAAATAACTTAATGTTGATTCTGTAATAAGTTTTTATGTTTAACATTTTCTCAGCAGAATGCAATGTACGAGCTCACTCTCCCACACAATATTTCCAATCAATATGACTGGTTAAGTTAAAACTGACAACATAGACAGAAGACAGGTGAGGGAATATGTCCCCAAAACAGTAGCTGCCAATTCCAATCTTTTTTAAAGCTTTACACTTAGTCTTGTTTATGTGCATGGTGCAAGTGTGTTACACCTCATATTTAATAAAACAATAAATAAATGTTTAAAAAAATGAATATGTGAAATAAAATTCAAGATCAGCAATGATCAAAAATACATTTTAGTGTTTTATTGATTATAGATGTTATAAAATCCCTTTAGTGTCTAGCATTTCTCAAAAGTTGTTACAAAATGGCATCTAAAATGTTAAATTTGTAAAAATTTTAAAAACATTTCAATACTCAATATGTTTGTGCCAAGGTGAGAAATTTAGATTTGATAATCTGAGAAAACCTAAATTTCCAGTCATTTATTCTGGACCATTCTTTAAAGGGATAAATGATTTTCTTATAAAATAAGTTGTTACAGCATTCTAATTGACTATATACTCCAATATAGTCTGAAAAGGCAGTAATTGATGCTTTACATTTAAAGAAAATTTAAGTAATCCACAAATAAAACCAGAAAATCGGAATATTTATAAAAGATGTGTATGCTGGACGGTATTTAAACAATATAAAACAAATGTCCTTAATGAGCCATATAGACCACATAACCATAATCCAATTATCTCTTATTTCTTATCTTTCTAATCTGAATAAGATTAGATCCATGAGTAAGTTCAACTTCAGCACCCAAGCACAACATTATGTCTTTTGAACAGATAATCTTGCGTAAAGCAGCAGATAGTAAGGTATGGTTTCCCATGTATTGCACTTTGTACAAACCACATGAGAATCTACTGGACTTTAAGTGGCCGGAAGTTAAATGTGCCAAAGCAGTTTGGACCCTTCTGTTCCCATCAAATTTTACAGTAATGCCAGGACTTTCATTACAGGTGGTGGTTGTCTCCTAGTAATATCGATAGATTCAAAGCAGGTTAAGGGATCTTTCTTTATTTGAGGGATAGCAGTGACATTCTTAGCCAGTTTACCTGCAATATCATTACATTTTAGGTTCATGTGAGATGGTATCCACTGCAGATGAAGAACACTAGTCATGGACTGGGTTTTGAGCTTATTTATTACTTCCATTCCTCTGTGATCACTAACATTACTCCAATTATTGAGATCTTAAACAGCACTTCGACTGTCTGAGAGAATCCATATCACCCCAATTAACATGTGCTCCAAAACATGTCCCAAAGCCACATCTATTGCAATCAGTTATGATTGGAAAACAGAAGAATAGTCAGTATTTCTAGGTTTAATAGTAGCTTCTTAACTTTTACTAATAGTGTGTCCAAATTCCTCCATACTGCCGGTTGTGTAAATTAATATAACCCCCAAAAGTATATTGTTGACAGTGGAATACACAAGGGGGTCCTCAGGTACGGACCCCATCCCAAGGCCATTGATTTCCCCCCCCCCAATTGATTAAAATCCTATGTATATAGTACGTAAAATTTAATTATGTATATGTTAGTAATAATTAATTTTGTTAATTAATACTAATTTTTTATTCAATAATTAATTTTCTGCTGTTTTTTGTTCCCAAAAATCGACAAAATCAAAAGGAGCATGATACAAGATGATGGACTTTCGACCCTGGACCCCCCTTCTTGAAAAATTCCTGTGTGTGCTACTGATTGTTGATCATCTCTAAAACAGCCTGTCTCAAGTATTCTGGATGCAGAAGTGGACTAGCTTGTGTAAGTCATTAACTCTATATGAAAGAACAGTCCAGGAAGGGTATCCAAAGTAGACTTTACAGATTAAAAAAAAAATAGCTTCAACAAAAGGCTGCAGTAAATCTACTTTCAACATATGACTAAGAGGACTCTTCTTCCTTAATCTTTGATTATTTTGCCAACTTCTCAAGAAATTTGTGATACAATGTTGATCTTAATAGCTGAAAAAAAATTCACAGTAATATTTTGCAAGATTATTTATTCTTTTCAGTCTCAAGGGCTGCACAAATTAACTTCATAAAGAACTAAATTAGTTAGAGTTCTGTGACAAAGTCCAGTGATTATTCGAGCCCCGCTAAACTGAACTTTATCTAGCTTTTGAAGATTGGTTTCTCAGATGATCTGTTCAATTTGGTGTATCCATATTTCAGAATCGGTCTTTTAAGAGATGTGCCAGTTGTTCTCAAAGTTCTTGCATCAACTCCCAAGTCACAGCCAGATGTAAATTTCAATTAATTCAATCTCTTTCTAGCCTTTGTTACCAGCAAGTCAATATGTTTGTTGCAAGTGATCAAGGACAAAACAGAGATATTTAGAATTCCTCTAACACTGAATGGTGTGCCCATTGGGTATAACATTAAGATTATATCTGTATAAGCCTCTGTTTGCTGTAAAGAATACAGTAACAGAGATTTATGAGAATTCAAACAAAGCTTTTGTTTTCAAGCAAACGTTTGTATATTTAGAAGAGAATTATTTAAATTAATTTTGACCTCATTAATTTCTTCGCCACTGCTCCAAAATATTAAATCCCCCTAAAAACGCTTTTGCAATAATAATGGATTCAACTGGCAAAAGATATAAAGAGAAGAGTGTAGGGCTCAAAACAAAGCTCTGAGGAACCCCCTGTTTTGAACTAAAAGTACCAGATAGAGATTCATTATAACTGACATTGAAAACTATTCCTCAGAAAATCATAAACCTATAAAAATACATTTAAAAATGTTGTCCAATGAAATGATGCAAATTTAAAGATTTATATATGATTGGAAAATCACTTTGCATAAAATAGAATGTTTGTATTTTCCTTCCATAAATACAACTTGACAATATATCAAAGGATACACTCATGAATATATAACGTAGACTAGAATAAATTTTATGGTCATAGCTGATAAAATATTAGATACAAGCCATTTTCCTACATTATATCAATACTGAATATCTAAATTACTAGCATGAAAGGAGACATATGGAACAAAATGGGATGGTTTGACTAAATCAATTTAACATATTTTTGGAAATGTGGGAACATTGAATATAAGTATTATGTGTACTCCCCCCTTGAAATTTACACATACACAAATTTTGCTATCATGAGCATAGTTTTCTTTTTTTTATTATGATACACTTATATATGGAAGCCTTACATTTAAGACAAAAGATGAAGAATCTGAGGTATTTGGAACAATAACACAACTTAAATCTGTTGTTTTTACTACATTTGAAAGCAAAGTTGTCTTAGTTGCAACTGGAAAAGTTTTACACGTGTTATTTGATCAATTAAAGTTTTTAAAGCATTAAACAGTTTGGGGATCAATGGAGAAGTTTACATTTGTTCACTACATCCTTCCTCTACTTCCCCATAAATCCAACAAGGAAAGACAGTTTTCTAGCTCTGGAATACATCAGTCTCAATTCTTAACACAAAAGCAACACTGTAGTTTCAAATGCAGGTCTGTCAACAGATATCCATAAACACCAGATTAACTTTATGGAAATGTTTTTGAACACACATTCCAAGGAAACTTTACAGAAGCAATTGATAAAAGAGAACTATTTATAAATAAAGTGTGGACCAAAGAGATCAAAACAAGTAGTTTAAAAAATATATAACATGTTTTTTCAAAAGGACCATAGCACATTCATTGTGGCGATATCTTTCTGAAATATAGTCGCCAGCTGAAATTATGGTAACTTGCAAATTGTGACAAATAGTAGACAATGGAAAAGGTTTATGATGTACAGAGATTTAACATCTCAAATCTGACGAACTTTCCGATTTAGGAAAGTTTTAAATATTTTCTGCATGTGTGCTTTTAAAAATATCGTTTATAATTATACTGCTTAGATTTTTTTTTTGTCATTGAAGGAATGTCTGTAAGAATATTTAAATTCTGCGAAATGACTTAACGAAGAATGAAAGTATACTTACTTTATACTTGATCGAAAGTTGTGAATTAACTCACAATAAGAACACAAATTACTACTCCTTACTCACAAATTAAAATTTTAATCTAATTATTGTAATGCAATTATTATTATTATATTATCATTATATTATTATTACTAACAAAAAAATTTTCCCCATCGATTTTATATTTGACGTAAAACTTTACCATAAACCATTGGAACAATTATTAACACAAAATATTGTTTTCTAATTTAATTAACAGAAACTTATTTTTTCAATTAATTATGTTCAGATTCTAAGCCGCACCCCAAATTCTCAGCACATTTTTGTGAAAAAAAATAGTGTAAAATATATTATCGATATATGATATATTTACGGAATGAAAAGTGGCTGCGATACCCTAGTGGTCAAGGTAACGTACTCGTGGCTGGCGTATCATGAGTTCGAGCCTAGTACCGCTGAAATTCTGTCGTGTAGGGGAGCGATGAACGTTAAATCTGAGGCTCAAACGTCCTCTCATTGGTGTGGTAGTTAGGAGATGGGAGGTGCAAGCTCAGGTGTCGTCCTCGTCACTTGACTATGGTTCAAAGTTACGAGGTCCGTCACCAAAAGCCCTCGTGTAGCTGATCAATATGACATTTATATTCAATCACTAACTAAACGAAATAAAAAAATAATAAAGGTGAATTAATAAAAAGTGAATAATTAATTTACTTTACCAGCATTAAAATCTTTTTTTTTCAGTCTTCGAATCTAAGCTGCACCAGAATTTTTGTAGCCTAAGCATCGGGAAAAAAAGTGCGGCTTAGATTCGAATAAATATGGCAATATCGCGATTTTAAAGTCTCTCTATCTTTAAATTTTTTGCCTTTTTTTCTATTAAAAATACTGTCTGGCATTTTCTGTTATTGAACATTTTCAATAACTTGTGATCAAGTTCTTGACTAAATTTTTAACATAATAGAAGTTGGGATTTTTTTTTTTTTCTTTGCGCATTACATTTTACACATATAAAATTTAGAATTAATGTTAATTCAAATTTTATCCATTTTAGTTAAATATATGATAAAAAATTTTAAGTAGTAAAATTTTATTATGAATTCTTTATGGAAAAAGAAATATGTTGGGCATTACGATAGAACATATATTTATTGCTCATTGGAGTTTTTATTTTATTACTATAATTAAAATATTGATTTTTATTACTAGTTCATTTTTGAATTAGAAAGTAAAGCATTCAGAAAAAGATATATCTGCTGAATAAACTTTTAAAAACACTAATTTTTAAAAAAATTGAAACTTAATTTTCTAAATAATTAAACGGTGCTTCATTTTTTAAACCCAAATATTCATAATTTTTAATTTTGGAAGACTTTTAAAATGAATGATTTATTTTATAAACGAAGGAAAAATATAACTGTTACAATTAATAATGTTTGCTTTTTTTATCTCGTAATTGTGGATCAAATTGCTCGATTTTCAAATGTTAAAAAGTTTTACATTTCTTATTTTTTCTATTCATTTTCTCAGGAAATATCATAATCAGTTAAGAGCAATTTATACCTTTTTTTTTTCGGGGAGGGTAGATATTGAATATATCCACTAGAAAACTTAAGTCAATCTAATTATTACAAAGCTATTTTACCATAAATTATTGTTTAAAAACAATCTGTTACTCAGTATAATCACTATATGATAAATTACTTTGCCGTTTTGTAAGCCACAATACCGTATAGCGTCCTTTCAAAGGCATCTCGTCATGTCATGAGGTCAACATCTCATGGTATTTTTCAAGCACTTAATGCATTCTTTTAATTTTAAATTTTTTATTTCTATTAGTGTCCTTAAAAATTTTTTTTACTTTTAAGTACTATTATTTAAAAAAATATAAGAGTCATAACACTCGAAATCCTAATGACGAGAGGTTATAGCTCGGAAGAGCTAAGTACTCTGGTCATCCACCCCACGATGTATAATATCTCATGGGAATTTCACTTCAGAGGGGACCGGAAAACACTTGTTGGTCCGAAGTCTTTAGGAAAGAAAAGTACAAAAAAGCAATAAAAGTTTCCAATTTCTTTCCTATGTACTAAAACAGAAAGAGAGGAAGAATAATTTATTTGGATTCCTACATAGAATGAAACTATTATTTTGTTACCAAATAAGCCCCAAAATTAAACAATAATGCAATTTTCTTTGATTTAAATATAATGTTAACTTCCAAATTGAAAAATTGTTATTGACATATATTCATTAAATAAACATGAATTTCTTAGAAAAAAAAAAGGCAATGTTTATATATTATATGCTTGATTAATTGTGCTTGATAATTAATTGCCAGCCTATTTTCTCTCCCTTATAATGATACTTTTAATCATTCTCTAAAGTTACAAAAGTAAATTTTAATTTCAAAATATCTTTCTTTCTTTCTTCCTTTTTTTTTGCTGAACATGAAATAATTTTGTAATGCTTATTTTCATTTACGTACCATTTCTTATAAAAATATTTTTTGAATTTGAAAAATATTTTATATGTAAAATAATGGTCAAAACCATAATTAACCAGTTTTTTAATGAAATAGCTGCATACTATCTTCGAAAAATATCAAAATTGATAACCTTTAACTTTTTTAACATTTATATATATATATAAAACTACTTTTTTAAAGAAAATTCTATTCAAATCTGTTTCCCTTAAACCTTTAATAATGTAATACAGGTGTAAGTGTATACCTAATTGGAAATTTCTGAAACATTTTTTTTTTGTACATAAGAATTTTATTTTGTAATACTTTTAGAAACATTTATTATTCCATTATAAAAGAATATTAAATCGTTTTTCTTTATATGTAGTGCCTACTAGATTGTGAACATTCCATTGTTTACTGTACCGGGACCAACAAAACAAATTTATTCCCGTTAATACATTGCTTTTGCACAACTAAATCGTTTTGTAATGGAAAATGAACTTTTTTTTATTTGTGGATAAAAACACCTATAATCAAGGAGAGTGAACACCTTATTGACATTTTAAGACATTTGACGGTAAAAACTATATTAAAACAAGAACAGCTCCTAAAATTTAGATTGCAAAATACATAGGATTTTTTCCATAGTTAGAAACGAATAAAGCATTCATAACAAATTATCAGAATCCATGAGTCGAAAAAGTAAGAAAGTCATTTTAGATCTCTCTCATGGTCAAGATTCAACACTATTTTACTCCCCCCGCCCCCCCCAAAAGAACAAGTATTTCGTTTCACAGTCGTAAAGACTGTGGCCCTCTTCCCCCTGCAGAGAAAGGGGAGGATTCTATTGAAGGAAGTGCGCTACAGAGAGAAATTTTTTTTTCTTGCCTTTTTCGAAATCAACCAAAAGCGGAGAGCAGAGTGCACGCGATCTTCTCTTTTCAAACAATCAAATCTCACCAGCAATGACATCCAATAATTCACAAAATAGCTGTAAATTTATGTTTCGAGATATCTTTTTCCGATTTTTTTTTTTTCAAATTTCGCAATTGTCCATAATTCTGGAGATCTTCGTATAATAAGGACCATTATAAATTTATCATCTTCCATCCTCTCAAAAATAGACACATTTGTTGAGTAATTCAGGGTACCACTGAGAATTGTACCTCTCGTGAAATATGTTGCCAACCCCTGTTCTATTGTAGAAAAGTAAAATTGTATCATACTGTTTGTTCATTAAAACCTGAAATTTAATTTTTCATTGCTTTAAATCCACCTATTCTTCCTTTAAAAATCATTTGTTCAGGAAAAATTAAACAGAATCGTTCTGTACATCATTTATCTAGAGAATTGATCGACAAACTGTGTTCCACGAGTCCCAATAAAAAAAAATGGGAAAGAAAAATTACAAATATATATGCAAAATGGATTTATGTTCTCATGAAATTCGGTTAGCCACAATTATCTAAAGATCTTTTTTAACTTTTATTGTAATATAATAAATGAATTTTAAAACTTTATTTTATGCAGTAGATTGTGAATATACTATTATTTGCTATCCCGAGTTCCACGAAGTAATTTTATACTAGTTAGTACAATATTTTGAAACCTTTTACATTTGCGGGGGGAAAAACACCTATAATGAAGAAGATAAAAAAATTTATCGACATATGAACAGATCCGATGCTAAAATTTAAATTTAAGCTAGAAGACCTATATCTTAGGTTACCAATTCATGCCATATACGCAGAATTTCTCACACAGCTATGAACATTTT
The DNA here is from genome assembly GCA_019973935.1 of Trichonephila clavipes. Lineage (NCBI taxonomy): Eukaryota > Metazoa > Arthropoda > Arachnida > Araneae > Nephilidae > Trichonephila > Trichonephila clavipes. The sequence goes on along the minus strand of BMAU01000479.1, from coordinate 58,920 downwards.
CATGCCATTCACAAAAATGTATTTAGAAAGTGAAAAATATTTTTAACGCGATAGGCAACAAAAACAAAATACAAAAACGAATTGAACACGGAATATGAAATGCTACTGCAGATAATTTCAAAAAGCTTATACGTCGATAGTTTGTGTAAAAAATTGTGAACACATATCTCAGTTACTAAGTATAATGCATGCGTAGGTGACATTTGGATCACAAATTTATATTATCAATGAGTAAATAACATTAAAATTACATCATAAAATTTTTTAATAAAAAATATATTTCTTTTAAATTGTCTTTACATATAATATCAAAAATATGTTTATCTATATACTTTAAATATTATTTTAAGATATATTCCCTTCAGCGAGGAAGGGGATTCCTCGAAAACATGTTACAGTTCTAGGGATTCCAAGAGTTGAAAAAGTTTGACGATTGACCAATGTCCAGAAATGAGAAGTCTTTCATGGTCAAGATTCACTCTGCTGCTTTAACCCCCTCCCCCGAAAAAAAAAAAAAAAAAAAAGAGCTAACATTTATTTTACCAGTTTTACGACTGTCACCCCTCCCTTAGCCCCCCGCGTGTTCCCTTTTGCTGAAGGGGAGAATTTGATTGAAAAGGTTACCCGAGAGAGAAATTTATTGCCCATCTTGGGAGTCTTGAGACAAATATATTTGTGCCAAAAATTTCGCAATAGCCAACGCCATCTAGATGTCATGTAAGGTGTTAAACTAATGGCCCGCCATCACCTTAAGACTTAAAGCAATACCACAAGGACTTCTGAATCAAGACTAACTGTAATTTTTTTTAAAGAATTTGAATTTAGAACAGGCGAGGAAAGAAAAAAAAAAAGAAAAGAGAGGAAGAAATAGCTACAATGAATTGTGCTTTGTTTCATGTTGATTCATTTGAACACAGAATATGCATATCATAAATAGAACACAACAGAAAGTGCTTCTGCTACTCATCGCCACTACTGTATGCAATTCAACCCATACAATTCTATTTTCAAATCTTAACCTAGTATTATATTGCCAAATACAAAAAGGTACAAGAGGAGGAGGAAAAAACTTTTGCTTCAAAAAAGTAGGGTACTTCCCTCCCCCCATAAAACTTCAAAAAATCTTTTAAAAAAAGTGCTGAAATTTTATTTTAAGGCATCATGGTACCATGCTTACAATTTTTATTTTTAATACTCAAAATTTTGTTTAAAAAACTTTTTTTAATTTTTCAAATCCCTTTTAAATATGTATATTTTGAAAAATTTCTTTTACAAGTACCTTATAATATACTACATAAAACTGTGTATGGGGTTTTTATGCTGTTGCTCTTTAATTTTACATTAATTATTTTTCATTGTAAAACATACAAAAATTTCAAAAAAAAATTTGATTTTGAATTTTTTAAAAAATATTACTATGCATCTTAGAGTTAACTCCCTACACAGTTTTACAAAACATACATTTCCCAACATTTAAAAAAAAATTCACATCCCTACTTCAATTATCAAAAAAGATTTAGGGTGTTGAATATTAGTACATGATCGAAAATTCAACACAGAGAAATATCAGTTTAAAAGTTACCATTCCATAAACAGCATAATATAATACTCATCAAATAGTTTGAAATTTTTTAAATTGCAAAAATTTCAGACAGGACAACTAAACAGTATACTGGTATAATGAATGTATAAAAGAAAACAAATGAAAAATCAATATTTCATAAAACTTTACCATAACAATTATAAAAAAAATAAATACATACACCTCGAAGCTGATTCCTTGCTCAGTTTTACAATATAACTAATGCACAATATGCGTAAAAGATGTTAATGCCTTTATTTTTTACTTCCATTCTTTTAGAAGCCTTTATAAGATAAATATTGTACATAAATTAAAGCAAAATCCACCCCGGACCTGTGGCGTGGAAGTGCGATACACTAACTAATCAGACACTGGGCTTCCTATATATATACTAGCTCGCCTGGCCACGCATTGTGTTGTGGCTTTGTTTTAATACATTGATTTAATATTATTCTGAGCCATTCAATGCAGTCAAATTAATCTTCGTTTACAATTTTGAAGAGTTGAAATTAACCATAAAACAACATAGTGTTTTTCATTTTGGATTTTATTCATCTGGGGGCCATTTGAATAAAGTATAATACACAAAATACTTACAAAGCTGTTAGGCAAAAAATATATATGAAGATTTAACTTTATAAATAAGGTGACAAACGTTTTTTTTATTATCAATTTTTGATATTATTTTTATCATTTTAATGTATAACAATAAATAATTTCAATATAACTAAGTGTTAAACGGTGCACAATATTTTTCGGGAACTCATATTTTGCTATCTCAAATAGATTCAACGGTTTCCCCACACGTGAGCATGCAACATAGTTGCCCATTGGAGAAACATGAATTTTTTAAGTCCAGGCATCAAAAGGATGTTGTTTGTCTTTGAGATTTATTTATGGTCATCACGAAAAACAAACGAATTGTGAATTGAAACTTTTTGAAAGGTATTGGGAATTCTGACGATATCAGTGTAATACATGGCAACAGGACTATTTCTCCTTTAAACTTTATAGTCAAAATGTTTGCTTCAAGAACATTCCCAGTAATTCTTTTAATGATCAAAGGTGTACAGTTCTATATTCTAGGTGGAATTATGTTTCACAGAAGAATAATCAGTAAACCAATCTTCAACGAATGATTGTGTTGTGGCATTCCTGATATAACCAGTGTTGTGAATAGAAATGATTTGTGTGAATGAGTGGCTGCATGGCGCCACGTTTTTGTAACTGTGAAGAGGTTGTGTGATGTCATTATGTTCTGTGTATAAAAAGGGTGAAGCAATCACATGCTCACTCTCACTCGGTAGTTCTGAATAAACTCAGTTACTTTAATTGACTGGCTCGAGTCTGAATTTCTTCCTCCAACGCCGAGCATCGGGTAGATGCAGCTCGCAGAATTTTATAATGGAAATTGTTCTTTACATAAGTTTTTGGTACCCTCGGCGGGATTGGTTGTTGGTTGGAAGCGAAACTGAAACCAAATTTAAATTATTGAACTTTGAACTATTGAACTTAACTTTATGAACTATAAAATGGAAGTGAATGCTTTGAAAGCGGCAAGAAAAGGCCTGAGAACAGCATTTTCTCTCAGTCTGAAAAAGATTGAAACCAAACTCATAAAAGAAAACATCGATATGAATCAACTTTCGATTCTGAAAACTCAATTTATGGATAAATTTCAGAGACTCGACACTTGTCAGAATCAAAAATTTCTGAACAACTCTTGGATACAGAAGATGGCATGCAAGAATATTTAGATGAAATGGAAGATGCAGAAAACTATCGTGACCGCTACATCGAAATGTGTACTCAAGTAGATTTGAAAGTACGAGAAACCGTTGTTTCTACCGAAACTGAAAAGAGAAGCTTTAAATTACCGAAAATCGAACTGAAGGAGTTCAGCGGTGAAGCTAAAGACTATTTGGCCTTCTGGAGTCAGTTTCAAAAAATTCACAATGATAAAAGCATTGCAGAAGAAGATAAAATGCAATATTTATTGCAATCCATGGAACCGAAATCGAAAGCAGAACGATTAGTGTTGAGTTTCCCTGCAACGGCGGAAAATTATCCTAAAGCCATCGATCAATTAAAAGAGATTCGGTCGTGAAGATTTGTTAGTACAAATTTACATACGTGAACTTTTAAATTTAATAATGAAGAACGCTGTTTCTGGAAGAACGAAAACTGATTTATCGGCCTTGTACGATGAACTTGAAGGGAAATTACGGTTGTTGGAGAGCCTTGGACGAACACAAGAAAAATATGGAGATTTCCTTACACCGTTGGTAGAGTCCTGCTTACCCAAGGAAATCCTGATGGCCTGGGAAAGAAAACGGAATACTGAAACAGACGCTAAAGGATTGCGAACTCTAGAACACTTAATGACTTTCCTTCGCCTGGAAGTCCAAGGGGAAGAGATGGTGCAGCTGGCAAAATCCGGTTTGGGAACTCCTATCCGAAAAAAAGATTCCCCAACTGAAAGGGTTAAGCCGACTGAATTAATGACTGCATCAGCTCTGGCGAGTTCCGTAAAGTCCTCAGGTAAGAAAATCAATAACTGTGTATTTTGTGAGAAATATCATCCCAGTGAAAATTGCTTTAATGCTAGAAAAATGTCTTTAAATGCTAAGAGACAATTGTTATTAAGAAAAGGTGCTTGTTTTATTTGTTTAAATAGATCTGGTCATTTGAGTAAAAATTGTGATATTAAAAATGATATTAATTGTTCTAAATGTAATTATTCTCATTTTGAAATTATGTGTCCAAAATTAAATAAGAATTATGATCAAAAATTGTGTTCCAAAAAAACTGAGTACTCTCTATCAAGTAACTGCAACAGAAACCAAAGTATTTACTTTCAAACTCTCTGCGTTTTCATTCGCATTAAAGATCAGGAAAGGAAAGTTAGAGTTCTGATTGATACCGCTTGTGAAAATAGCTACATTAGTGAAAGTGTTACTAGTATTTGAAGGCCACTCCACTTAAGAGAGGAAACTATAATTCATTCTCTATTCAGGGGCAACGAAACTAAACCGAAACATCACAGCGTGTTTTCTATTGAGGTCAGTGATATGATATGCTCTTACGCATGTAGTTTTGAAGTGCTATCCGAAAAGAAAATATGTGGATTTATTTCTAAGATTGAGGATAAGCGTATTTTAAATGAGTTTAAAAATAAAGAAATTATTTTATCGGATTTAAATTGTAAAGAAACGGAAATTGGGCTTTTGATTGGAGCTGATAATATAGGAAAATTATTGACTGGGAATTTAATTGAATTTGATTCGGGTTTAACAGCTATTGAAACTAAACTAGGATGGACGGTAATTGGAAAAGTATGTTTGAACGATAAAAACGTTATGTTAACGACATCGTCTTTGCATGTTCGGAATGTTAGCATTAAAGAATTATGGGGACTTGATGTTTTAGGAATAACGGATCCCTTACTTAATGAGAATACGAAAGAAAATTTTGAATTAACCGATTTTTTAAGAATAAAATGAAAATTCTTCCCGATGCAAGATATGAAGTTAAACTCCCATGGAAATGTAACTCCGAAAATTTGCCCAGTAACAAAGAACTAACATGGAAAAGACATCTACGGATGATGAATAAATTAAGAAACGGTAAATTTTTTGAGGATTATAAAAGTGTGTTTAGGCAATGGGAAGATTTAAATATCATTGAACGTGTGCCGGAAGTAGAATTGAACAATGAATGCCATTATTTACCGCATAGACCCGTGATTAAATTAGATAGTGCGACTACAAAAATCCGACCCGTATTCAATGCTTCGGCTCGTGAAAAAGGGAAACCATCTTTGAACGACTGTTTATATAAAGGCGTAAACCTTATTGAACTGATACTTGACATTTTAGATCGTTTTAGAATTTATCCAGTCAGAATTGTAGCCGATATTGAAAAGGCGTTTTTGATGCTATCTGTTGCACCGAAAGATAGATTATCTCACAGATTTTTTTCCCCATGCAATGAAAAACAATTAGTGAACAGACATTGTCGAGTTGTGTTTGGGATGTCTTCAAGCCCTTACTTATTGAATGCATCTATTATGCATCTTTTGGAAAACTGTAATTCCGAATGTAAGGAAGTTGCACAAAAGTTAAAATCTTCCTTTTATGTTGATAATTGTGTAACTGGTGTTTTCAGTTCTGATGAAATAGATATTTATTGAGAAGACTAAATTAATTATGTCGGAAGGATGTTTTAATTTACGTATTTTTGAGAGAAATGTGGCGAGTAAAAGTGTTGATAAACACTCAGGCGAAACTTTTATTTTGGGTATCATCTGGGACTTGGATAATGTTTTGAAATGTTGCACAAATTTCGACTCATTAACGTGCGAAGTGAAAATAACGAAACGATTAGTTTTGTCTACGGTGCAAAAAGTTTTCGATCCCATTGGAATGTTGGCGCCGTCTACATTGCTCCCAAAATTACTATTGCAGGAAATATGGAAAATGAAAAAGGCATGGGATCAGGAACTACCTCAGAATATTGTAAACAAATTTATGAAATGGTTTAATGAAATTCAAATTTTGAAAGATGTAACTGTACCACGTTGTATGAAAATTGATATTTTTACTGAATTACATGTATTTGTTGATGCAAGCAAGGGGTCATATGCGGGATGCGTCTTTGCTCGATCAATAGTTGATTCTAGAGTTAGCGTAATTCTCGTTAGAGCGAAGTCTAGAGTAGCTCCTCTCAAACTTTTGAGTATACCGCGTCTAGAACTAATGGCTTGTTGTGTAGGTGCTCGACTTGTAAATTCTATTTTGAAAGCGCTTAGTATGCCGGACTTGAAAGTTACTCTTTGGTCCGATTCCACAACAGCACTTTGGTGGATTAAAGAATATGGAAATTGGTCAGTTTTTGTAGCTAATAGGGTAAAGGAAATTAGACAACTAACTCAAATTCAGTCATGGAAGTATGTTCCAGGAAACATGAATATCGCGGATTAACTATCTCGTGGTTGTTCTCCACGACAAATGCTTAGTTCTAGATGGTGGGAGGGGCCTTCCTGGTTGAAACAAAATTCGGAATATTGGCCAGATGGTGAAATCAGTTGCGAGCCTCAAGAAGTTAACGTAGAGAGAATGAAAACTAAAAATGCGAATGTTGATCTAGCAAACGATGCACCCCCCTTGCTTATATGTAATGTGTCTGATTATGATAAAATGATAAGAGTATTTGCATGGATTTTAAGATTTGTAAATAATTGTCGCAAAGACTATAACAAATGTAAGGAACATGAACTTTCTGTTGCTGAAATTGAAAATTCTGAGAAACAATTGATTCGTTTAACTCAGACATATTATTTACCTGATGTTGAATCTTTAAAATTTGTTACTTTTATTGATAATATTTTAAGAGTAAAATCTAAAATAACTGAACAAAATGATGAAAGTTCTTTTTTGTATCCTATATTGTTACCTGATAAATGTGAATTTACAAAACTTTTGATTAGATCTATACACAAAAAGAACTGTCATGCAGGAATCCAAATAATGCAATCATTAATTAGAGAAAGGTTCTGGATTATCAGAGCTAGAAAAACTATTAAGAGTATTTTGAATGAATGTTTTATTTGTGCTTGTTTTAAAGTGAAATCATTGTCAAGCGGACCATCACCTTTACCACCAGACCGTGTGAATGATTGTGCGATATTTGAAGTTGTAGGAATTGACTTAGCTGGACCTCTGTTTTTAAAAACTGGCGAAAAGGTATGGATTACATTATTTACTTGCGCTGTCTATCGCGCACTACATCTTGAATTAGTAAACGCTTTATCTTCTGATGCCTTTTTGCTAGCCCTTAGGCGTTTCATTGCCAGGCGCGGGAGGCCCAGGATAATTTACTGTGATAACGGTACTAATTTCCTTAATGGTTCAATGACCTTGCGAAATTGGATTGGCATAAAATATCGAGAGAAACATCAACACAAAAAATAGTTTGGAAATTTATACCACCCACCGCCGCATGGTGGGAAAGGTTGGTTCGCATTAACAAGGAACTATTAAGACGTTCTCTTGGAAAATCAATATTGTCCTATGAAGAATTGTCTACAGTGATTTGTGATTGCGAATTTTTAATCAATAGTAGACCTTTAACTTATATATATGAAAATCCACAGGAATTGATCCCTCTTACTCCAGCAATGTTTTTAATAGAGAATCGCTGTTCCGATAGTACCGATATTGACGAATTGAATTCGATAGACTTAAGATTGAAATATAGAATTAAACTTTTAAGTGATTTAAGACAACGTTTCAGGAAAGAATATCTAAGTGAGCTAATACAAAAACAGAATGATAATCGGGTGCGGGAACCCGGGTTGGGGAAATGGTCTTAGTGGAAACGACAATAAGAAACGTTTGTCTTGGCCTATAGCTAAGATTATAGAATTAATCCCTGGTCGAGATGGAGAAATTCGAACAGTTCGGCTAAAAACTCAACATGGAACAGTAATACGCCCCGTGCAACGTATCCTCCCTTTGGAAGTACAAGCGATTGCTAATAGTGATAAGGAGTTGAAAGAGGAATCGGTTTCTGTTAAAAGTACTACACCTGAAAAAAGGTCTTGAATACTAATGATGCAATTGTAAAAAAATATACTTCTTCTGGAAGATTGGTTAAAGAACCGAAGAGACTTGATCTTTTGAATTATAACTGTTATAGGTTTGAGACTCTTCCCCAAGTCTAAAAGGGGGGAGTATGTTGTGAATAGAAATGATTTGTGTGAATGAGTGGCTGCATGGCGCCATGTTTTTGTAACTGTGAAGAGGTTGTGTGACGTCATTATGTTCTGTATATAAAAAGGGTGAAGCAATCACGTGCTCACTCTCACTCGGTAGTTCTGAATAAACTCAGTTACTTTAATTGACTGGCTCGAGTCTGAATTTCTTCCTCCAACGCCGAGCATCGGGTAGATGCAGCTCGCAGAATTTTATAATTGAAATTGTTCTTTACAACCAAAGAATTCAAAAACTCAGCTGGAAAATATAGGGGTTTATTTTAATTAACAATAGTGTCAACTGACTTAAAAGGCATTGGATTATCTGGCAACAACTCTATATCTGGAAGTTTATTTCATCAATATCAACATTTTTTCTGATTAAGTAACAGGACTACAAAGGCAATCATTACATAGATAATTATACATTATATCTGGGAAGACACTCTCAATCAGTTCCTTTTTTGTATGAATAACAGTACAGAAATTGGCTGGCTATTTGATACATTATGTATTGGAATTCAGTTCTCATTCACTGTTTCCAATATCCAACAGTTGGTTAGACAGTATTTGCCCTGATTGATCATCTTGCAAATGTACTCGCATGTTTATGGTCAATCGAAGTGTTTCCCCGTTTTGCCATAAAAACGATTCTTTTAAACATGCGTTCATTTCTTGAGCAAAAGTAGAGCGAGGAATGACTGGTAATGTCAGTCGGAAATCACCAGACATCAGTACAACAGCACCACTGAATACTTCCTTGTGGTTGTTAAAATTCTTGCAAAGTTCTAAGTAAGGCTTTGAGTGAATGTTTATGGGCCATGGTACACTTATACTTGATTATGATTGAACTTCTTTGCAATACTGTACCCAACCCACTTCTTTTTTCAATGGTACACATTGCATCTGGTTTTTTGTGAATGTCTAATGGCGGCATGAATGCGGAATGTGTAGTTTGTCCACCATCTAGCAAAATGACAACAATGTCAGAAAATGCCATTTCCTATAGCGATCATATTTTCGCAAGGCTGCTCTTGCAAGTTTAGTTGCTATAGGAAATTAAAATCCGGGTGTGGGTGAAAGAGTGAATGAATATTAGTGTCACACTGTTCATCCGGGTGCGGGACTTGAACGCAAAGAAATCCGACCTCATTCCAGCAAAGGTACGGGAGTTACTGAAACTTGAATCCAGTTTATCGTTCCCCACTCCAAGATATGCCCCGTTCATAGGGCATTACAGTGATCCGCCAAAGTTACGGGAGTTTCTAAAATCCAATTTCCAAATTTTGTACACCACCCAGAAAAACACCAGGTAATCACTTTTCACAGTCCCAAGAATTTTAAGGTAAGTGCCTGCTACATTTCACGTAAAATATGGTCGCCTGGCATTGTTTGAAATATTTATGGGATTTTCTTGAATTAGATGGGAATATTCAGATCAGCGATCCCGAAATACGTCTAGGACCCATTTTTTACATCCCTGCGCCTGCAAGTTGATTACTACAGTTGTCCGGCATTATCCGGGAAAATTTCGGAACTCATAAAATTCGATTTTAAATTCTCATTCCCCATCCTGAAATGCACACAGGACTTACTTTTGATGCTCCAGTACATATGAATTCAATCGCTTTAAGGAATGAAAATCTGTACGCGGAACTCGAATGCAAAGCCTTGCCACCTAATTCCAGCAATATCCAGCAAAAATACGCGAGTTTCTGAAATTTGATATCAGATTCTCATTTCCTGCCCGTAGATGCAACCAGAGAATACTTTCAACGTCCCCGAGCGTGCAAGTTCGGTCACTTGAAGGGGGCATTAGGATCGTCCAGGATTATCCGACAAAGCTGCAGGAATTTCTACAATTCGATTTCAGATTCTGGTTCACCATCAGAAACGCCCTTTGTCCGCTCTATGACTATAAGGGTAAGCTTCTACCATGGTTCAGATAATAGACCGTCGTCTGGACTATCCGTCCAAGTTAAGGGAATTTCTTGGATCGGATATCAAATTTGGTCTGCACGTCTTGAGACCCTTCAGAGACAGTTTTTGTGTGCTTCAAGGATTTTAAGGTAAGTCTCTGCCACGGTGTGTCTAAAATATGGTCCTCCAGCAAAGATACGGATGTTTTTTAGAACCAATTTGAAAATTCGAGAGATTCCACGTCCCAAAATATTTCGGACATTCCCTTTTTGTATATTTTGGTTCACAAAATCCGCTTTCAGCGACATGCGTGCATTGCAACATTTTGTAAATTTTCCCATTTTCCAGATTCTCAACATTTTCGGACCACCCTTATCACTTAGTGGTATGAAAAACAGTTTAGGTCCTATTCTCAGACCTATATACTGAATATACACACAAAATTTCATAAGAATCGGTCAAGCCGTTTCGGAGGAGTTTTGTTATGAACACTGTGACACGAGAATTTTATACGTTTATATATATAAATCTTCTGTGTGTGTATATGTGACTAAACTCCTCCTAAACGGTTGGACCGATTTTGATGAAATTTTTTGTGTGGGTTCAAGTGGATTAGAGAATGGTTTAGATTCACAATTCGGTCCGATATCGCAATTAGTTAAAAAGATATTAATTAAAAACATTCAACTCAATATTTACCTGCATTGTTGTAACAACGTTATTGTTATAAAAATTATCTGAGTTGACGTCGAAAATCAATATTCAGCCAAACTGGCCAAACAAGAGTCTTCATTGTTACAATAATGCAGACGAATCATGCTTTTTAGCGTTTTTAATTAATATCTTCTGAAATAATCTTTATACATATAATTCTTCTGTGCGTATGTACGTGACTGAACTCCTCCTAAATGGCTGGACTGATTTTGATGACATTTTTGGGTGGGTTCAAGTGGATTTGAGAATGGTTTAGATTCACAATTCGGTCCAATATCGCAATTAGTTAAAAATGCGCCAAAATTATGTAAGGGTGTGCGATTGTTCATAAAAAAAATCATGGACAATAATTCTTGAGGCAACTATTTTGAGCGGCAAACTTCAAGGTGAAGTTGTACTTCTACCACAGATCCCAATGATTCTTTCAGACTCACCTACCCATTCAAATGTTTGCAATTTCCAATATGCTTTGTGATGTTCCTACCCTTGGAAGTACATCTCTCGAAGTATCAGCATGAGCTAGAGGTGCATGATTAGTGAAAGAACTAGGACCAAACATTATCTTAATATGACTTTATTAAGGTATTCAACTTAAACCTTTAACAAATTCAATTATAATAATTGATATGAGAGAATCTATGATACGTAATACGCAACACACAATATATATATTTATAATAAGACCTAATCCAATTCAGACCAATATCAATAAGCGAACCGCCTAATCCTCGATTCTAATATTAAGTAATCAATCCTACCTTATTATAGCTTGTAGTAGCTCGTGTCTTTATATGCACTGGGATGCAACTGTACGACTTCCTTCTGATCGAGCACCAATATATGTATCCACGTCACATAGAATTCATTCAAACTTGAGACACGAACTGTAGTAACCATCAACTGCCACAACCCACATCAATTGTCTAACATTCCTTTACATTGCCATCTTGCTTACTCTAAGATCCGATATTTAAAGTCCGTTTATTTGCATCTCTTATTCACATTTCATTTCTTGGATTTGTTTGGAAAAGAGTCGCCATTAATTCTGGCCCAAAGAACCCAAAGGACTTGTTAAAGAAAAGACCCGTGAGATGTCACAGCTTGACATTTGCTATGACCACTAATAAGTCACAAGGTCAAACAATGAAAATTTGCGGCTTAGATTAAGAAAACCCTTGCTTTTCGCATGGCCAATTATATGTTGCATGTCCGAGGTTTGGCAAACCATCACATTTGTTTGTTTTTACCCCTCAAGGATTAACCAAAAACATTGTACATTCAATGGCATTACGATAAATGTATTTTTTGTGCATTAAAAAGTATACCTGTTATAAACCTGTTACCTGTGTTTACCCTTTAATCAAAACAAGTTTAAGTTCCTATTCAGAATAGCTTCTATATTCAACTTAGTTCATAGTAAATACATACTCACGACCATGATAGGTCGAATTGTGGTAACTGTACATGTGATGTTAGGTATTACAATAACTTTCTTTACAAAAAATTTCATCAAAACAGTCCAGATTGTCACAGCTTATTCAAAAAAGTTTGTAATTTTCAGATTTAAGACGTGTGTACAGGACAACGTATGTAGGGACTGCTAGTATTAGATATATATCACTGAAAACAAGTGCATAAAAATGGGAGTTTTGCTATTAACTTCTATTGCTATTCTTGTAAATTAAGATTTTTAATTATGAATTAGAGTTGTTAAAATGAAATTAAGTATTTGTGCTTTGGGAATCTGTTTTGAAGTTTTAATTTTATTCATAACAATATCACAAAATCCCACACAACTTTTAAATCTTGACCAAATTCATTTGCTCTTCAACAAACCTTACATAAACTAGAAATTTTGCATGAATTGCACAATTTTTTCTTGAAATAATTTGTTACTGCATATGTAATTCTACATATGTTAGTCTCATTTGCGTGCAGTATAAAAATAATTAATTCCTTTTACCAGGAGCTTTTCTAGCAGATTATTTGAAAAGTGGGTGTGACAGTTTTGTATAATCTGCTGTGCTGCATCAAAAATTGTTCTATAACTTTAAAAAAAAGGCAGATAAAGCTTTGAAATTTTGCAGACATATTTAGAATAATTCGAAGTATCATATGAGCCAATAGAAAAAATATTAATATTTTGATGATTTATTTAAGCATTTTTATCATTGTAAATATCAATACCCTTCCATAAGTAAAGAATATTTTTAAAAATACTTACCTTCCACTATGCTTTTATGCTCTACCTGAGGACTTCCTGGGCTTTTTTTAATAGATTCAACATTTTGTCTTTTATTTGATAATCTTTTTATTGCTTTCCTGATAGCAATTTTAGAATCTTCTTTACGCAGTCTCTCTGAAATCTTTTCAGATATTGTAGAATCAATATTGCGAATCATTCTTTGAATTCTAGGTTAAGAATAACAAATCAAATTTGAAAAATTATGAAGTGAATGTTTTTTTTTTACAAATATTTTTAAGAAAGTATCAACACAATTTTAAAAAAGTGATTAAACATGTTTCTTCAATAGGAATTGGATAATTATATTTTTTTTACTTTACTTTAAAACAGTAAAGAGAAAAAAAGATGTAATCTACTACAAAATGATCAAAACAGCTTAATGTTACAGATATATTTCAAAGGCTATTTTTTTTATTAAATCAATATTTTTAATTCTTATAAACATATACAGCAGAAACAAAGCCCCGTGTTTTCCATTTTTCCGAAGAAAGATTTCTAGCTGATAAACTATACAAAAGTTTGATATAAAGAAAATGATTTAAAAATTGATAAATTTATTTAGGAAAAAGAACTTATATGAATTTGCAAATATTATATTTAAAAGCTTAAATAAAAATTAAAAGATTCGAATTAAATAATTAATTAAAACCATGACCATTTTTTTAAATGATTATGGATTTGATAATATAGGCTGAATTAAAATTTTAAGTACCGTATTTTCCTGTATATAATCCGCGGATTATGTGTTAAAAAAGTTTCAAATTTCGTTGTGCGGATTATACGCCGTCGCGGATTATCTGAGAAAAAAACATTCTCCATCAGAAAAGTTAACAAAGTTTTGAAAGAAATGCTGTTTATGTTTTATAAAATAAATAATAGATGGCGCTTTCACGACTCGGCTGACGTATTACGGCCATAATTAGTGTTTGTCCAATTACTTTCAAGAACGAATTCGGTTCCTCAGAAGGAAATAGCAGTTACAAGTCGCTGGCGTCATTTACAACTTTGTCTTGACTAGAGGTTTTGCATCATTTGAAAATTTTTATCATGATGAAGCGTAAGCGTGTTAGCTATACTGCAGACTTCAAATTAAACACTGTAGAGAAGGCTAACGAAGTCGGAAATCGAGAAGCTGCAAGATTTTTCAACGTTGACGAATCGAATATTCGTTTGTGGAGAAGGAACAAGACTAACTTCGAAAATTGCGATAGGCGTAAAGGGCCGATCGTCGTGGAAAACCTCACTGACCAGAATTAGAGGCAGAAATAAATAAATGGATTTTAAAAGAAAGGGACGATGGGAAAGCTGTCTCGACAGTTAGCATCAGAATGAAAGCCCGAGTTATTGCACGCGAAATGAATATTGTTAACTTCTCTGGTGGGCCCACGTGGTGTTACCGGTTTATGAAGAGAAACAATTTAATCGTTCAACGGTCGGATAGAAATTACCTGATGACTGGGGAAAACAATCTGACGACTCTTTGACATTTTGCAAGCAAATTATTGTTGAAAATAATTTTACAGAGGATTTGATTTTTAATATGGACGAAGTTCCATTATCATTTGATATTCCACCTACCAGGACCGTCGACGCTCAAGGAGCAAGATTATTCGCCGCCAAAACTGCCGTGGATTATACGATGTTTTTTTTTTTTACTCGAAAAAAAGGGCTCTGCGGATAATACGCCGCTGCGGATTATATACAGGAAAATACGGTACTTGGAATAAAAAAATGCAAAAGAAAATCAATTACATCATACACATAAAAAAAAGGACATTTTTAAAATGAAAATTCAAATGCTTGAATAATATATATGTTTAGTTCTTGAAGGCACAGACAACAAATACTAGATAAAAAACTAGTGCAATTCTAATTTTCATGAAAAACTAAAATGTAAAGGTTTATAATATCCAAGGAAATACTATACATCAACAATTACGATAAGTATGGTTTTCCAAATGTACTCATAATATTCATTAAAATTAAAAATTAAGGTTCTTATCAGTTATAGGGACCATTAAGCCAAACATATGGAAAATGTGCCAAATTATGTTTTTGTTCATTATAATTGCAATAAATGCATCTTATCAGATAATACTGCCAATGTTCATGTTGGCAACAGCATGGAAAACCAGTTGCCAAATCATAGTCCCTGTAACCGACATCTACTGGAATTTATCGTATTTATGTATTAGTCAGACAACCTGTAAATGATGACTTTCCACCAAACCTTGCCCCCCCTTTTCTCTAGGTAAAAGGTTATACACACATTCTCAAATACTTGTTCCATGTGATATTTTCTCTATTCAATCGATTGTAATTCTTTGGATCAGCTGAAAATAAGCATCAGCATAGTAATCAAAGTAATTCTGGATTCTTTAAAGCATGTTCCTTTTCAAATAGATATTCCCCAGTTGTTACATCTCCATTGCTTGTTTTTAAATACATGTTTGTGTTAACACTTCCCTTTCTGTTAGAATGATACAATAACTGTGTAAACATTACATAAAAACACATATTTTCCAAAATAAGTATATACCAATGAAAATCTAAAATTGTAAAGAAAAAAGAAAAGATCAAATTACTCAAATATTTGTTTCCTCTTTTGTATACTGGCTTCAAGCAATGTATCCTTTTTAGATGTTAAAATACCAGAAATATGATCTACTGCAACATTCCTGAGACTCTTGTAGGCATCCTGAAATAAAATTCAAAAAGTACAATTATACAAAACCTGCTTCAACGTCTGTTTACATTTTTTTAAAAAAAAAAAAAAGTTTCATTAAATATTTTGAAAACCCATGATATTTTGAATTATTTTTATAATACAATCTAAAAAGCAGAGCAAATAAATTCCAATAGAAAATAATTTATTAATAATGTAAATTATTTTTATTTGAAAACGAAATAGTAATTTTGATTTTTTGTAAATAAAAGTTCAGGACCCCATCTTCACGATTACCTATATACCTGCAGTAAAATCTTGGTTAAGTTCATATCTTAGGTAGAAGAAGGGGGGGATACCTAACTCCATCAACTGTTTTTCTGCATTAGACTTATATCCAATAGGACAATTCAGCAAGTTAGTAATAAATAAAGATGTACACTAAAATGGAATCCAACCCCCAATTGCCAATAAAAAAAGAATTTTGCTTTAAATATGTGTAATGAAATTTTCAATATTCCAAGATAACCCCATTTGCATCCAATCTACATTTTACGATAATAACTACCAATCTAAAATAAGTACTCTGTTCTCAAAGAATATAGACTATAACATAACAAATTCTTCGATAACTGTACTGAACAATTTGGTTGAGAATTATAGTTTCATATTTTTTCATTGACTAGGCGGGAAAATAAAAAGACTCAGGGTTAAAGGTATTTGGGTTGAGTCCTAAGAGGACCCACTTTTGGTCGCCAAATTTTGAGCGATAAAGGTTACAATATGGTAACTCTTCCATTTCACCCCTAAAATTTGGATTTTCAAATCACCGGGAAAAAATGGCAACCCTAAAAAAGGGTGAAACGTATTTCGCCTTTTCCAAAAAAACAGTGTTTTTGACCCCTGACTTCGCTTGAGAAAGTTTGCTCTGCACCGGTTTGTGTTAAGAATGGTTTGTGAAAGGAAATTACTTGAAAGTGAGGCTACGACAGGTTTCTTTGTGCTCCTGGGCACAAAGGGGAAGAAAGATACGTTAGAATGGTGTATGAAAGCTAATTTAATTGCTTCACGATATGAATGTACGAAAGGGTAGAAAATATATGTTTTTGACCAGATATTGGTTCGGCAAGAGCATTAATGCGTTCGTTGTGAATGACTTGAAAGTCAATAAGAATACTGTCGCGGACTGGTATATGTTTCGTGAAGTATGTATGATCCGTAAGAGTAAGGTAAGTGCCTTTTAAAAATTTAAAATGAATTTCATGTATTTCTTCAATTTTATCTTTGCGAAACGCTCCTTTCGTCCTTTTTTTAAAAATGTAAATCATGCACTACACACTGGTTTTAGAATGCTTTTTTAAAATGAATTTCATCGGTTTCTCCGTTTTTATCCTTTTAAAATGATTAATGTGTTTCTTCGATTTCATCTTTGCGAAACGCTCATTTTGTCCTTTTTTTTAAATAAATCATGTACTGGTTTTTGAGTGCTTTTTTAAAATGAATTTCATTAGTTTCTCCGTATTTATCTTTTAAAAATGATTAATTGGATGTATTTTTCCGATTTTATCTTTGCAAAAAGCACATTTCGTCCTTTTTTAATGTAAAACATTTACTACCAACGGTTTTCAGGCGTCCCTGACGCCATTCCAGAAACTCCGTTCATTTGATTATTTTTTAACTTTTCGTACCTTTCCCCCCACTTTCTGAAACCAACTGTTGCTCTTTGCCCATTTCGCCACCTCCCCCTCCCCTCTGACACATACGGTTTCCAAGATTTTTTCGTCTTTGACACCATTTTGAAAAAATTGTGTTTCTCAATTTGGCGCTATCTGGCGAAAAAATTTTGGCGCCAAAAACACCAGTGGGTCCTCCTAGGATTTTACCGGTATTTGATTTCATAACATTCGTTTGGTGGTTCAGTTCTAGGAGAGCCCACACCCTTGGCACGAATTATTTGGGTTGGCGATAATTGCGCCATCTTGGTAACCCTACTTTGATACATTATATATGATAACTATTTCTGGAATTTTTGTATTTTGTCAGCGGGCATTTTGAATGTGTCATTTTGTTGTTGGGCACAGTGGCATGGCATGTGTGAGTGAATATACCTTCCAATTTTTTACTTTGTTGAATGCAAAATGTAAGAAAAAATTGATTGAATTGTGTATGAAGGAAGGATTGATTGCTTCGAACTATGAATGTTCTAAATATAATGAGCGAATAGGATTATACGAACGAAAGAGTGCTATTTTGAATGGGTATGTTCGACCCATTACCTCGCAGAATAGTTATGGCGGTGCTCCAATGGTTTATATTGTTTACGTATATTTTCATTTCGCATCCACCTTGTTCTGCTATATTCACTTGGCGCCATCTCATTCTGGCTTGGCATTTTTTTTCGGTTTGTCACCAAGGGTGTGGGCTCTCCTAACATTTTACTAAGATATGCATGGAAATGTGTGTGTTTAAAAGGAGTATTCTTGTTTTGTACTGTGATTGTGAAAACCAATGAAAGCATACTTGAAAAGTGCAAGTATAATAGAGATAAGAGAGTGAATGAACTTTGGAAAAGCTGAAGAGGTTAATAAGCACATTTTTTACATGTGATTCAAGACAGAACAAAGAATTTCTTCCTTGAATCCATCAAAAATATTAAGGATGATTCATTGCAATTTCATATTGCTGAAAAGAATACAATAGTTTGATAGACACAAACGACTTCAGTACTTTTCTAACAGTCACAATGTTGCCTTCATAGATCCAAAGATCAATATACATTAACATAGTTTTTGAAGCTTCATTTAAAAATCAATGATAGAAACCATAAGTACAAGAATCAATTTGATTCATGCCTAGTAAAATTCATGCAACAAAAAAAGAAGAGAATGGTTCTGAAAATCAACCCCACTTTGAAATAGACAAAAAAAATTAAGTTAAAAATTTCTTTGTTGAAATTGTTTTAAGTATTTCAAATATTTATGACAGTACTAGAAAAAATGTTTCGGTTTTTCAAGCAATATCATAAAGTAAGTGATTCCATATAACATTTTGGTAAAAATGAATACTATTTTCAACTAAATTCTACGAGGTGGTAGAAATGTCAATCAGTGCATAGGGCAACGAAGAACTTAGACTTTCATAATAGCTCATTAAATAGAGAAAAATACTAACTTACCGTTTTTTTAATAGACATCAACATTTCCATGTATGCACTATTGATTTCATCTGAAGCTTTTAATTCTTCGAAGACATCATTGGCACTTATTTGCCGTAAAATAGACTCATCGACTCCTAAAGTGGCCATTGATAGCTGTTCTAGGTTAAAACTATTTAATTTTTACTTTTTATAGTATTTGTGAAAATTTTAGTCAGTTATATATAGCATACAGTTAATTTCCTACCTTTTTTTAATAAATATTTGTGATAACTTTTCTGGCCTCTGACCACGAAAACCATAACCCTTCTCAAAGATATTCAATATTTGTTTATTCTTTCACAATTTAACTTTGGCGTTTCCAAATACGAAAGTTGAGATGTTCAAATCCTAAAAAAATAAAATCGACACATGAAATTTATTACTTGGAATAATTATGTTTGAAATTATTTCAGTTTGAAAAGTTCAATTTTTGGAGGTACAAGCTGATAAGAAAATATTTGGCTCCCTTTTTATTTTATTGGGACGTGAGTGAGAAATGTTTGAGTAACGAGTAGAGAAGCATTTTACTTAAACTTAGGGGAAAGCATGTAGGGGCAACTAAGGAATATTGGAAGAAAGAAAAATGACAAATAAATTTCAGATTTGTATAAACTTCCTTTGACATTTAAGTAAAGTTCCAAGCAAAACGTATCCCAAGAATTTCATATTACGTGTCCTTTATTTTGTTGTTCATTTCAAGTTCATTTACTTTATTCAATCCTTACTATTAGTTCACTTTCTCCTTATCTTGTTCAAATTTTCAATCGTTAATCAAATACATTTTAAAGCCCTCAATTGAACTGAAATTTTATTTTCACGATTATTTTGAATGACAATTCGGTAATTTAATTATAATTAATAAAATTAATTGATTAAAACTAATTATACAAAGAATTAGAATTATAGAAAGAGCCACGTTGGCATCATTTTTGGCAATTTAGCAACCATTTTGGTGGCTTGAAAAGTTTTTTTCTAACATTTTAAAGCGCTCATTTAAACTGAAATTTTATATACACGACTATTTTGGATGACAATACGATAATTTAACTATAACTAATAAAAATTAATTGATTAAAACCAATTATTTAAAGAATTACAGATACAGTATCCTTGGTTTCATTTTTTGCGACTCGAATCAAAACTTTAAAAGATTTTCCCCCTCACGTTTTATAACACTAATTTAAATAACTTAATTTAGAGTTGAATGATATGAAAAGATATATATAAATTTGAATAAAATTAAAAATTGCCTTTTAAAAATTTCAGGATTTAAAATTCTTGATTGATCAAGTATAAATAGAGAAAAAAAACTCCAATATCAATGGGAAAAATTCATTTTATTTATTCGGTATCAGTCATCTATGTCCGATAAACTCTGACTCAAATAAATTCAACAAAATTAAATTCTACAATTTTACGTTTAAATATCTAGATTTTGAAAGGAAATTGGATATCTTTTCTCAAAAAATTAATTCCAAGTTAAAAGAAACTCCGTTTGGGAGTATAACAATCACTGTAAAACATGCAAAATATTTAAAGTTTAAACTGCTTTAAAAACATTAAAGTATTCGGTACTTACGTATTATCGCCAACTCTATTAATAACTTGCCAAATTGACAACTCCGATTTCCTGTGTGTCGCATCAGCACCTCTGGTCGTATGCACTGAATTGGCTACCAGGTGCTTCGTCGCCAATAGGTTGAGATGATACGTAATTACCAAATATTACTTTAAGACTATAGTAAAATTTCTAATTTAAAAAGAGCTTGAGAAGGATTATTTCATTACGTATTATAATACTTGATGCATAATTGTATTTCCGGCTTTCTTTATGCCGAGGACGAATGAAAATTTTCAGAAAACTATCTCTAAATTTCCTTTTTACTATGTCATTGCATTAATTGACGATCACCACATTTAAACGTTAGTCACTGCATTTGGCAATCTTGTCGCATTTTGAAAGGTTTTAAACCGCCATAACTGCAGTATTCCTTTACTTTTACTGGTTGAACATCCTCTACTGTTGGGTCTTCAGAGTTTTGGTTACGCTTCGCGCTAAAATATTTCCCTCTTTTTCATCCAGGAAAATCTTCCCTTTTCTTAATGACACCAGCGCCATCCCGTGGTTTCGCTTTTGATTCTTCCTTTCCCCATCCGCTTTAAGTAGATAAACCTAATGTTAAGTAATGCTCGGGTGTAGAAAACGCACATTGATGAGTGTAAAGAAAATTTGAATTCCTTGATTTGATATTAAATGAATTTGCTTTAAGTATTTAATATATTAGTATGGCTTCTATTCTTAAAGCTGTCCGTGTTGGCTCATCTGGATTATTTGGTCGATTGAAGCATAAAAGTAAGTTTCGGAATTTCTTTGAAAATATGAATTGCATCATCGTATTTCTCCTAAGTAGTTTTAGCTTAGCTAGTTCGTAGCTAAGAAGTTTTAAAAATTAATAAACTCTTTAACGTGCATATTTTGCTGATGTGCGTTTATATTTCTTGTTTCTGTAATTTGCTCGACTGTGGCAGTTATTTTTACTTTAAATTTACTGTTATATTTGATAACTTTTAATTATATATATTAAATTACATTAAACTTAGTAAGTATATGGAATGAAGTACGTTCTTAATTATCTTGAAAAAGTTTTTCTGTTAACTTAAGATAATATCTACGTTTGCTTATTTGAAATTATATCTTTGATATTTTAGAGAAGGTCATTTATCATTATTCAATTTAGATTTCGAGTTTGATGCAGAGAACACTCTGAATGTGTTTTTTAATTTATATTTATCATTCATAAATCTTTTAGAACCATTCTAAGGACTTGGAATTTTTGTATATTTTTTTTTTATTGTTGCTTGTGAGAAGGAAAAGTCAAAATGGAAATTACTTTAAAAGATTACTTTAGATATTGTTCTACTTAAAAATGTTTAATGTTAAGCATCTTCTGATTCTTCTTTCACCTTGTATTTGACCTCATAACTTACTTTTTTTAGAATAATGAATCTTAATGAATTGTTTGATATATAGCTATTCTACTTATTTTTATGCATATATATGTCGCAGGGAAACGATAACGATGAAATTACAGCTTTTGTCAAATCTCTAAAGAAGAGATGATCAATTCACGCAAGATGTTACAATAAAGTCTCTTTGATGTCTTTTCCCCCTGTTGTAAGTAAGTGAATTAGCTAAATCCTCTAACTGTTTTACTGAAATGATGAAATGAAAAAAATGTGCCACTTTTTTGGTGCTAGGAGACTGATATTTGGGTGGTCGCAATAACTTTTGTTATGGTTAGGATCTGCTGGGGCACATCCCTTCCGGTGCATTTCCACCCTTCTACAGCTTTTTGGCCAATATCCCGACGCCCGAGCCTTGCAGACCATTCGGACCTCGCTCATTTGATCCAACCCTAACTGCTCTTCCAGTTATTATAATTTCATGTGTGCTCATAGGGCTATTCCTTACAAAGTTTTTAATTGATTTAAACTTTTTAAACTTTTAAAATTTATTTAAATCCACAATATCTTGGCTCCTGTTTGAGTCTCGGACTTGAGATTTGAACCAATTGTTCCACATGTCGAGACCCATCCAGTCATATACTTCTCCCATTGTGTAGGCATGGGGAGGGCTTAAGCACTAAAATATCATGCTCCCATATTAATCCTTTGCGGTCTGAAAAAATTTCACCCCCCTAAGGAATTGAGCTTGCGACTTGATTTTTGGAGGTCTGCCATATTTTCGTCTGTGTGCGAGCTTTATGTGGAATTGGCCCCCTCTGGTGCACCCCCCTCCTCCAGGGCTTCCCCATTAACCCTCCAAGCGGTTAGCACGGAAAATTGCGTCATTGTAAAGATGCTTCGAAAATGCACTGCACAGGTTTTTTTGCCTTCAAGTAACATTTTCAAAAGCGGTTGAACTGTACTTTTCTGAAATCCTTTCCCCCTTTGAGAGGTTTAACATCTTGAAAGATAATTAGGGATGGTGGAAGCAACACAGCAGGACACTGATAGGAAGTTTTATGGTTCGCAGGGAACCCCGTGTTTTGACCCTGGAGCAAATGTAAAAAATCGGGGGAAAATTTCTTTAGGCCCCAGGAAGTGTTTGTTTGTCAGCTTGTATTTTAAAAAGTCCCAACGCATAAGTAAAATATGTTAAAATTCCCTTTTGGTTTCATATTAATTTGAAACTGTAACAAGTTGGGGCGTGTCAGGGCAATCTGCTATTTTATATAGTTAGACAAATTATCTTTTTTTAAGTATATTCTTTCGCTTTATTATCTTAATCAATGCTTTCAGTTTTTGAAACATGATTATTTCATTATAAGATGCCAAAAAAAAAATTAATAAAACACCAAAGACTTTAAAATTTGAAACCTTTTCAACTTTCCAACCACTAAAAATGAATAAATTTAAACTTCATCAAATAATTTGAAACATTTTCTTACACTTTGATAAAAATAATAACGAAAAAAAAACTAATTAAGATCTATTAGTTGTTTTGTTTTTTTTAGATTTCAAAGCCCAAGTGTTCAGGGAAGTTTACGTACAGTGCCTAGTTATACATCGTTAAAATACACCGAATTATGTTTGAATCTTAAGTGCTTGAACTTCAGTTTACATCAAAGACAACATGAATGAAGATTTTCCCACATTTTTTTTATAACTTGAATGTTTGAATAAATGGTAATCAAAAATATACGGAAACATTTACAGTAGACATTTATGCATATAAAGAAACATAAAAATCCATTTTAAATTCAAGCTATTCAAAAACATTCGAATTATTCTTCAAAAATATCTATTTATGCAAAATACCTCAACATTTATCTTTTTTAAAGGCTAACTGAATAAGTAAATAAAATCTGGATATTTTTTAAAATCTCGACCATATAAAGCTAGAAATTTTATGTTAGAAATTCCATTTGAAATTTCGAAAAAATGTATCAACGTTAAAATTATTTACCATAAGTTCTAGCAATTCTTTGAGTATAATATAAATATCAAATTTTTTATTATATAGCTTCTTTGGTATTTTTTAATATATTTCGAAGATTTCATACAATTAAGTTGAAAACTGCATGCTAAGAGCAAAAAATATACTAAAAAAATTCACGAATATACAATAAAGTTTTACATAGAAGCGTAACTGAGAAGCTAAAGTGTAAGAATGAAAAATTTTGAGTATATCTGAAGTAGTTTTCGAAATATTTATTTTAAAGTTCAGAAAATTTGTGTGCGTTATGTTATACTTAATATTAATTAAATGGTTAAAATAATATATTAATAGTCATGTAATCCTTTGATGACACATTCATATACTAATAAAAATTATAATGGTCATTGATGCGAATGTCAAGAATTTTATGTAATTTTAAATTCAGACATTAAGATATTGATGTAGAAAATATAAAACGACCATCTAAAATACATGAAAAATGCAGTATGCTATAAAATGATCTTGACAAACAAAATACGGCATTTTCACTTACTATGGCAGAGCCGGCATAGTCAGGGGCGATCTGGAAACACAGAGAGGGAACCGCAGTTTTGATGAATGCCGCTCTAGCTATTAAAGTTCTCAGGAAAAAAATATTTATATAAATTTCAAATGCAAAAATAAATCTTGTAATTTTCCACACATTTTTATAACAACGAATTGTGGAATTGGCTTCCAATACATTGTTGTGTTTGACAATATCTAAGGTAACCAACCCTACTTTAGATAGATTTGTACTACTTTTTCGTAACCGTATTCCTTTTAAAATTATAATTCGTGCAGCCAAAATACACCTTTTGCACTCTTAAAAATTTATGTAAACTATAACGGTTAATTTTAATTTATGCAACTTGTGAAATGTTCATAATTAACCATTTCTGTCTAAACAGTTTACATGGAAAAAAAGTTTGGACTCCCTCATTCATTAGGGAATTATATAAGATTCTAACATTAAGTTTTATTTTTCGCCGAATAGGGACGAGTGGTAGTGTATCGTGCTTCCACACCACAGGTCTGGGGTTCTATTAACGGGCTGGGCAAGGTCGACTCTGCCTTTCATCCCCGCTACACTGGGTCGATAAATGAGTACCAAGCTTGCTTGGGGTCTTAAACACTGAAGGTCTCTCTTCAGACAGACCACCAAATCGGGACATCTGTCCATGCACTTCAGCCCCCAATGGTCACGTATATTGGGATGGGCATAGAAGTTCCTGCCCTCATGGATTATTGTGCCACTGAGTTTAAGTCTTAAGTTTGAGGATTGCCTCACTTTGGGGATACCCCTTAGATAAACATGTATTTTCACTCATTTGCAATTAAACATTTTTCTTTCAATTACGTTTATTTCGGAAGGAAGTTTGATTTTTCAAATGTATTTGCTTAATAACATGTATATTTGTGTATTATATTAAAATTTTGATCAATCCAAAATTACATGTTTTTTGCTCCTCTAAAAGCTTTTAGGATTGTAGAACTGATCTTACAACCCATATACGTTTTATTGTAGTATTTTTAAAAATGATAAAGACATTTATACGACTGTGTGAGCTTTTATGCCTTGTTTATAAATATAAAAAATGGCATTCAGCTGCAGCTTTTAAAATGTACTGAAATAAGTGGAGGAATAGGATATTTACATATTATGAATATTTTTGACTGCAGTAAGATATATTTATATTTCAGTTTCTTTACAATTTGAATAGAAGTTGTAAGCCCCCTTTTGCGAATAATTTTATATTGAATATAAACCCATAGGCTGTTTAATATTGTAAAGTGTTTTATTTTGATACCAGCACACATTAAAATAAGGCTCATTTGCAGTTATATGATCAGCTTTAGTGATATTTAAATTTTCAAAAATAGTCTACGCGTACGAAAACATTCTTTCAAAACCACACACTATATCTCATACTATGTCTTCCATACAGCAGGAAATATTTGTGTATACTCAAAAAATTTAATACAGGATACTTTTCAAAATGTTAAAATTGTTTTTCAAATT
The DNA here is from genome assembly GCA_019973935.1 of Trichonephila clavipes. Classification (NCBI taxonomy): domain Eukaryota; kingdom Metazoa; phylum Arthropoda; class Arachnida; order Araneae; family Nephilidae; genus Trichonephila; species Trichonephila clavipes. The sequence continues at coordinate 32,840 of BMAU01000479.1, read as the reverse complement.
TGGTATGGATACATTGTGGAACTGTCCGTTAACTTCACTGAACAAAATTGTTTCAAGTGTACTGTTTTGAAAGACAAAATTAATTAGGGAGAACTTTTCTCAATAGAATTTGTAATGACTGAATTGTGTGAAATGTAGTTATTGATGTGTGACATTTTTCCTTGTAATAAAAGAAAAAGAAAGATAAGAAATTAAACTTGAGTAGAAAATAGTTAGAAGTACTGTCATGCGCATTTGAAGAATTATATCCCCCATTAAAATTAAAAATTATTGACTGAATGTGTGTTATGTCTGCCGATGTAGAAAAGTAATTTTTATTTAATACAAGAAGTTCGAAAAAGAGAACACTAGGAATGAAAATTTAGATTTTTTCCGAAAAATATTCAGTTAACATAAAAATATCATTTACCGTATTTCCTGTATATAATCCACAGCGGCGTATTATCCGCAAAGCCTTTTTTTTTCGAGTAAAAAAAAATAAACATTGCATAATCCGCGGCAGTTTTTACGGCGAATAATCCAAAAATATAAACTGCCGATAATGAGCGTCATATAAGATAAAAAATGCAGAATGTAATTAAAAATAGAAGAAATTGTACAGAAAAAAAATTATTATGAAATTTCTCTTTAAATATGTATGATAATATTTTTTACGATAATCTCAATAAAACAAAAAAATTCTTTGCTACTGTCATCTATGTTTGAGGCCGCGGTAGCCGAGTGGTATAAACGTGGCTTGCCTTGTCAAAACCTAGTACCACTAAAGACCCGCCGTGTAGGGCAGCGATGCACGTTAAATCTGTCGAGAGCTGAAACGTCCTCCCGTTGGTGTGGTGTTTAGGAGAGGGGGTGCCAGCTCAGGTGTCGTCCACGTTTGACCATGGTTCAAAATTACGTGGTCCGTCGCCAAAAGCCCTCGTGTAGCTGAACAGTGCGACGTTAATATTCAATCAATCAATCAGTCATCTATGTTTGAGTTGTTAAACAAAACATTGCACGCGGAAAAAATGTTTTTTTTTTTTTTAATTTAGCAAGTTAACAGCAAAAAAATTAAGATCGAAACTGCTTTTCCATTGTCTCTTTCTTTTAAAATCCATTTATTTATTTCTTCCTCTAATTCTGGCCTGTGAGATTTTCCACGACTATTGGCTCTTTAATGTCGATCACAATTTTCGAAGTTGGTCTTGTTTTTTCTCCACAAACGAATATTCAATTCGTCAACGCTGAAAAACCTTGCAGCTTCCCGATTTCCGACTTCGGTAGCCTTCTCTATAACTTTTAACTTGAAGTTTGCAGTGTAACTTAACGCTTTCACTTCAACATGATGAAAACTTTCAAAGGACGCAATAGCTCTAGTCAAGAGAAAATTGGAAATGGCGCCAGCGACTCGTAACTGTTTTTTCCCTCCGAGGAACCGAATTCGTTTTTGAATGTAATTGGACAAAAACTAGTTATGGCTGACATACGTCATCCGAGTCATGAAAGCGCCATCTATTATTTATTTTATAAAACATAAACGGCATTTCTTTCAAAACTTCATTATTAGCTTTTCTGATGAAGAATGTTTTATCTCAGATAATCCGTGGCGGCGTATAATACACACAACGAAATTTGAAACTTTTTTAACACATAATCCGCGGATTATATACAGGAAAATACGGTATATGATTTTAATTAAAATAAATTAAAAGTATTGTGAAATCCTTTTTTATGTTATTTTATATTAAAAATATAATTGAATAGAGAAGGATCAGTTTTATTTCATAAATATAATCATCGTATGTATATCACCATATGCACCATTTATTGTCTTATTGTTTAAAAAAAGAGATAAGGCCTTTGCTCTTTTTACCTCATTACTTTTTTAAAAAACAGGAAAGTGAGCGTGTTTTCTTACTCTCATATTCAAAAATGAATACAGGATGCTTTTTTCTGGTCCAAATCACAATACCAAAAAATATATATTTTTTTAATTTTTAAAAAATGACAGAAAAATAAATTTTGTTTGAAGAAAATATAATTATTTTTCAACTTCTAACACACTACTTATTTCATTTTTTCCTTTTTTCACCCTTCATTTTGTTTTAATTTTACTGTGACTGAACATATAGGGGAAAAGACCGACATACAAGATTGCCCAAGGCAACTTAACAGCTAGCTGTAAACGATTGATCTCTTGGTTCTTACTTGACAAAGGGACCAAACTAAGTCATAAAATTGTCCCCGTTCGACCTCCCAAGTTTTAAAAGAGGAAAAGGAAAGAAGACTGTTGCATTTTTAAAGTGAACAGCAAAATAACAGTAAACACTTTCGGAATAACTTTTCAGGAGGAAGCTAACCACCCAGAGGGTTAATAACTGGAATCCTATGCTACCTTGGTCGACCGCACCAGCTGGATTCGATTGTTCTTCTTATGAGCTCTTTAAATATGTAATTTTATCCCATTTAGCTCCATTCCTTCCCCCACATTTCACGTTTTTAAACAATTTTAAAAATTTTTAAATTCTCGATATCTCTGTTTGACCTGTATGTTTCACAAGAACAAGGATTCCAGTTATTAATGGGGAAGCCCTGTAGGGGGTCACCGGAGGGGGCCAATTCCACGTAAAGCTCGCACATATACGAAAATATGCGGACCTCCAAAAATCTAGTCCCAAGCTCAATTCCTTATGGGGGTGAAATTTTTTCAGACCGCAAAGAATTAATATGGGAGCATGATATTTTAGTGCTTAAGCCCTCCTCATGCCTACACAATGGGAGTCAAGTATATGACTGGATGGGTCTCGACATGTGGAACAATTGGTTCAAATCTCAAGTCCGAGACTCAAACAGGAGCCAAGATATTGTGGATTTAAATAATTTTTTAAAGTTTAAAACAATTAAAAACTTTGTAAGGAATAGCCCTATGAGCACACATGAAAATATAATAACTGGAAGAGCAGTTAGAGTGGGATCAAATGAGCCAGGTCGTAATGGACTGTGAGGCTCGGGTGTCAAGATATTGACCAAACAGATGTAGAAGGGCTGAAAATGCACCATGGGATGCATCCCAGCAGATCCTAACCATGACAAAAGTTATTGTGATCCCCCAAATATCAGTCCACTAGCACCAAAAAAGTGACAAATTTTTTTCATTTCATCATCTCACTTAAACAGTTTGGAGATATAATTAATTCACTTCACTAATTACAACAGGAAAAAGACGTTATTGTAACATCTTGCGTGAAATGATCATCTTCTTTAGGGATTTGACGAATGTCCTAATTTCATCGTTTCCCTGCGACATATGTACAGATTAGATAACCAAGAGTTATTTATTTTTGAGCCCAATACTATTTTTTTTAGAATTGCCTGAAGAATGGGATGATTCAATCAAAGAGCCTGTTTTAGATGGCATAACCTTTTATGTTAAATATTTAGGAAGTACATTAGTTGACGAACCAAATGATCAACAAACAACAGCAGATGCCATCAAAGCAGTCATCACGATGGTGAGAAATAAATTTTAAAATGTTATACATTCATTAATCCAGCATTGGTAATTTTAATGCAATTGCTTACATTTATGACTATTTATTTCTGAAAGCTAAATATAATTAATAAAGTCATTTTAGATATTGATAGTAATAAATCTGCAATATATATGTTATTCTGTTTTTATAAGCAGTTTTAGATATATTTCACATTTTCTTAATATTACAGATATCTTTCACATTATCCTTAATCTTTTTGTGACTAATAGAAACACATTTCTTTGCACGTGTGCAAAATCCTGCCTATTTTATTGGTTGGCTTAGTTCTATCAAAATTTATACATACAAGTTTATGACATTACAAGTCAAATATCACAGCCTATGGTAAATAGGATCAACAGAAATTTTCACGGTGCTAGATTGATATCCGGGGTAATAGCGCTGAGTTGCTGTTTTTGTTCACCAAGATGGGCGATAACATTACAATATTGTTACCTTAATATTTTTATCGTCTGTCGATGTGGTTGCCATGGGGATAGCGTATATTAGAAATAACTTATATTGGGGTTTTGTCCCGCTGTAACCCTTTTAATTTCAGACCATTTTAATAAAAATTTCTTAATTTCTGTAAAAATTGAACCATTTTCAGTGTAATTTTTCTAGTGTTTGCGTCTTCTGTATAATTCTGTGCTATTTTCGATTATGGATATTTCTAAAATGAGTGATTACTAGAATATTCTTTTCTTAGAAGAATAAGAGTTGTGCTTTTAATTATCACTATAAATCATTTACTTTCGTTCTATTTTATGTTTTAAAAATGTTTTTTTTACATTCATTTTTCGATGCAATTCGTTGAAGGAACTTGCAGTGTGGAAGTTTCATATTGCAAGCTTTCACTACTTTGTAATTAGAATTCTTAATTAATTTTAACATACATTATGTAATTATTTAATTCATAATTTAATTCAAAAATGCAATTATTACTTTTTTAATAATCATATAATATTTGTTATTTATAATGGTTTTTTTAACATTTATTTATAACTATTACTGTTATTTATTTATAACTATTTTTGCTGTGTAATTAAAGCTATTATGTTATTATTATGTAATATGAGTAATCTTATGCATTTTTATTTTTTTACCATTCGCTCATTATTCTTTTTTTATAATTCCTATTAAATTATATTATATGATTATTATTTCTGATAACTGTTATTAAATTAAACTACATAAATATTATATATAATTACAATAAAATAATATAAGATTATTATATGCTGCTTATTATACTATTCTTACTTCATGTTACTTTTTATAACATATTATTGATATTCATTATTTATTGATTGATTTAGGTTATTCTCAATCTCTTCCTATATCCTTTATTTGAAATACATTTCAATGTATTTCAAAACAATTCTTGAAAATTATTGTGTATCATTAAATTATACCGTTAGGCCGCCATATTGCATTCCATTCCAACTACAGCAAATGCTGCTAGGCGCGATCTTATCGCACCAAGCAGCGCTTGGCGCAATTACCCCCGCTATCAAATTAGTTCCATTTTCACATGTGCTTGTTTTTTGTTTTCCTTTTGAAAGCTATATATTTAGTTTCCTAATGTATTATTATTGTTTCACTTTATCATCTTAATTTTTATTTAGTGGTATTATTTTTACTTTGTAAATTTTCTCTAAACTATAATTTTCTTTGCACATTATTAAGTACAAGTATTTAATGTATAGTTTGTGTGTGTGTGCTAAATCCTTATATTTATAGTTATTTAGTTATTGTTATGTTATATCATCATTTTCATGTATTTTTATGCACTTATTTGATATGAGATCATTATGAATTTTTTTGAAAATAGATATTATAAATTTTTGCCTGGTTGGGATAACATTGCAACTTGGTTATCTTGATATATATTTGTTATTTTTCTGTTACTCCCCTCTTCCTAAAAATAGGTCATTCAACAGTGGTTTATTGTAGTAACCCGATTGAAGTTTCAAGTGGTTATTTCCATTTTTCATATTTTAAACTATTTTCAAATTTGGATGCTTTTGTAGTAGTTAAAATCTTATGTTTCTTGTGTGTGCACACTCATTGTTATTATTCAAATACATCCTGGAATAATGGACCTAATTATTGGTGAGAACCAGTTTTTTTTCCAAAGAATATAGGGGCTTTTTTTTAATATTTATAGATGAAAATGGTAATGTCATCCAATTTGCATATTGTATCTTTTATTTTTGAAGAGTATGAATTCCCCCCTTTCCCAGTCAAGATTTCACTATTTTTGACTGTTATTGAATGTGGTTCATAAAAATTCATTTTTCTCTCCCTAAATGTTTATTTTTTATGGAATAATTTTTTTTAGAATATTTAGCACTGCTCATTTTTAAATTTCGTTCAGCATTTCTCATTCTCTTTCTTTAATCCTGGTATTCATACCTTTTTAACACAATACATTTCTTGTTTTTTCATTTTCACCTTTTTTTCTAATGTCAGGTACTTTTCCATTAACTGGGTACAAGAATATTTTACCCTGGGGATTTTTAGTATCTATTATTAATTTATAAATTATTAATAGTGTTGTTTTAACTATTAAAGGGAAATTTTTTTTAATTAATAAAGTTTTAAGCTTGATGGATATTTGTCTGATACCCAGTATTAGACAAATAACCACCGGAATGTGAAAAGTAGCATGTGTAATACTACTTACAGTATTTACATCATTTGTCAGATGTTATCTATTTTTTCTTCATATCCCATATTTTCATAGATAATTTGTCAACTTGATGAGAAAACTACTGGCTGCCTAAGACCTATTTGACACAATTTTAAAATTTCCCGAAAACAATGAGTAACAGTCTGATATTAAATCCCATGCACTATGGTTGAATTCAAAGGCAAATTTATGATTGTTACTTGACACATTCATATGTTAAAATATGCCAGAACCTAATTAATAAATCAAGTTTATTAAATCTTTCGGTGCTAATTTGATATCGGAGGTAATAGCGCCAAGATGGGCGATAACATTACAATATGGTTACCTTAATATTTTTATCGTCTGTCGATGTGGTTGTCATGGGGATAACGTATATTAGAAATAACTTTTATTCGATTTTTCCTGCTGTAACCCTATTAATTTCAGATGATTTCTTTAAAAATTTAACCATTTTCAGTGTAATTTTTCTCTTGTTTGCATCTTCTGTTTAATTCTGTGCTATCTTCGAATATGGATATTTCTAAAATGAGTGAGTACTAGAATATTTTTTTCTTAAAAGAATAAGTTTTGTGCTTTTAATTATCGCTATAAATCGTTTATTTTCGTGTCGAAAATGTTTTTTGTTGCGCTCTTTGTTTGATGAAATTCGTTGAAGGAACTTGCATTGCAAGCTTTCACTACTTGGTAATTGATATTCTTAATTAATTTTTTACATACATTATGTAATTTTTTTATTCATAATGAAAAAAAAATGCAATTATTACTGTGTGTAATAATCATATAATATTCGTTATTTATAATTGTTTCTTTTAGCATTTATAAATATTATTAAATATTTTGTTATTTACTTGTAATTAATATTGTTATTTATTCATAATTATTATTGTTATTTATTTATAATTATCTTATTTATTTGTAATTATTATTTTATTTATTGATAACTATTTCTGTTGCTTATTTATAGCTATTCTTATGTTATTTATTTATAATTATGTAATACGAGTAATCTTATGCATTTTTATTTTTTTACGATTCGACGATTATTCTTTTTTATAATTACCGTATTTTCCTGTATATAATCCGCAGCGGCGTATTATCCGCGAAGCCTTTTTTCCAGTAAAAAAAAAACATCGTATAATCTGCGGCAGTTTTTAGGCCGAATAATCCAAAATATAAATTGCCGATAATGAATGTCATATAAGACAAAAAATACACAATATAATCGAAAATAGAAGAAAGAAATTGAACAGGAAAAAAAATTTATTACGAAATGTCTTTTCAAATATGTATGATAATATTTTTTATGATAATCTCAATAAAACAAAAAAATTCTTTGCTACTGCCATCTATGTTTTGAGTTGTTAAACAAAACATTCCATGCGGAAAAAATCTTTCGGTTCACACCTAGGAGAGCCCCCACCCTTGGCGCGAATTACTTTGGTTGGCGATAATTGCGCCGTCATGGTAACCTTGCTTTTTTAAATACAACATATGGCAACCCTAAATTTTTCTAGAATTCTCGTCATTTATGGGCGCGCATTTCAAATTTCATTTTGTTGTTGGGCACCGGGTTGAAAGCATGGCTGCACTTGTGAGTGAATACACGTTAGAATTTTTTACGTTATTGAATGCTAGAGGCAAGAAAGAATTGATTGAATGGTGTATGAAAGAAGGATTAATTGCTTCAAGTTATGAATGTCCTAATTGTATTGAGCAAATGCGATTAAATGAACGAAAGAGTGTTGTTTTGGATGGATTTGAATGGAGATGTCGAAAAAAAGGTGTGAATGCGCATGATGTTTGCAGAAGTTTAAGAAAGAATTCGTGGTTTTCCAATAGTAAGTTAAGTATGTATGATGTTTTGCGTGTAACTAAAATGTGGTTTGGAAGGTGTATGAATGATTACGTTGTGAATGAATTGAAATTGAATAAAAATACAGTTATTGATTGGTTTATGTTTTGTCGAGAGGTTTGTATGAATGCGGTTGTGAACGAAAAGCGTTAAAATTGGAGGAGTAAATGTTATTGTTGAAATTGATGAAAGTAAATTTGGTAAAATGAAGTATGGAAAAGGCAAGCCTGTGGATGGAAAGTGGGTGTTTGGAGGTATAGAAAGAGGAACGAATAGATGTTTTTTCCGAGTGGTTGAACGACGGACGAAAGAGGAATTGCTGTGTGTGATTAAAGAATGGGTCCTGCCTGGAAGTACGATTGTTTCTGATTGTTGGAAGGCGTATAAATGTTTGTCTGATGAGGGTTTTAAACATTTGGAAGTGAATCACAGTGTATGTTTTAAAGATCCTGATACCGGTGCTCATACCAATTCAATTGAGGGTACATGGTCGGCAATAAAACGTTTTCTTCGCAATCACACCAGCCACGCAGAAAGCATGTTCGACCATTACCTCGCAGAGTATCTATGGCGGCGCTCTCGCGATCACTCGCTCAGCGACGAGACTTTCCGGGATTTTTTAAAAGCTGTTATTACACTTTACCCTCCACTTGGGAAGGATCAACAATAAGAAAGTAAGTGCTGTTGTTATATTTTTTATCTTAAATGTTAAATTTCTGTATTGTTTACATGTATTTTCATTGCGCATCCATCTTATACTGCTATGTTTACTTGTCACCGTTGTCGGGTTTGCTTGGCGCCATTTCGTCTTCGCTTGGCGCTTTTTCCGGTTTGGCGCCAAGGGTGGGGGCTCTCCTAGGATTTTACCAATCTTTCTTTTTTATAATTTAGCAAGTTAACAGCAAAAAAATTAAGATCGAGTCTGCTTCCCTACTATCTCTTTCTTTTAAAATCCTTTTATTTATTTCTTCCTCTAATTCTGGCCAGTGAGGTTTACCAAAATGATCGGCACTTTAACATCAATCACAATTTTCAAAGTTTGTCTTGTTTTTTCTCCACAAACGAATATTCAATTCGTCAACGTTGAAAAACCTTGCAGCTTCCCGATTTTGGTAGCCTTTTAAGTTTGTAGTGTAACTTAACACTTTCGCTTCAACTTGATGAAAGCTTTCAAAAAACTTAATAGCTCTAGTCAAGAGAGAGAAAATTGGAAATGGTTCCAGCGACTAATAACTATTTTTTCCTTCTGAGGAATCAAATTCGTTTTTGAATGTAATTGGACAAAAACTAGTTATAGCTGAATTACGTCATCCGAGTCATGAAAGCGCCATCTATTATTTATTTTATAAAACATAAACGACATTTCTTCCAAAACTTTATTGTTCGCTCTTCTGATGGAGAATGTTTTTTCTCAGATAATCCGTGGCGGCGTATAATATGCACAACGAAATTTGAAACTTTTTTAACACATAATCCGCGGATTATATACAGGAAAATACAGTACTCTATTTAATTATATTATATAATTATTATTTCTAATAACTGTTATAAAATCATACTATATGAATATTATATATAATTACGATAAATTAATATTATAAGTTATATGCTGCTTATAATACTATTATTAGTACATGTTACTTTTTATTGCATAATATTATTATTCATTATTTATTGATTGATCTAGGTAATTTTCAATCTCTTCCTATATCCTTTATTTGAAATACATTTCAATGTATTTCAAAACAATTCTTTAAAATTATTGTGTATCATTAAATTACCGCTAGGCCATATTGGATTTCATTCCCGCAACAAGAAACGCTGCTTGCCGTTATCTTCATCACGCCAAGGAGCACTTGGCGCCATTACCCCTGATATCAAATTAGTTCCAATCTTTCTTATTACAAATTTGAATCATAGTTATTTTCTATTATAGGCATTGTTACTCGAGATAGTTTTAAATGGGTAGCATTTTGGATAAATTCTGAATATAAAAATTTTATTAAAGATATTAAGTACTAGATATGATAATGATATTTTAAATGAGAATCCAAAATCAATTCCTTTTTCCTTTCATACATTAACTTTTAAAATGTGTCTTAGAATGTAAATGCATTTGTGTTTAAGAGATCAAAGTTGGCAATCTTTTTGGCAACCACTTAAATTGACCCCTAACTATCAATATGTATTGTTAATCATCTGAACTTAGCAATATGTCAAAAACAAACAAATTATTAAATATATAATTCTCTAAATTTCAATTTTTAAAAAGAAATTAACATTTTGAAATAAGAATCATACTATTTCTCATCAATCAAATGTTCTTTGAATGCCACCTTGTTATATTCTTATCGTATGTTATACTCTTATGATACTTACCATCAAAAGTTTTTTAAAATATCAGTCAAATGAGTTTGTACATCTGCATATTTGAATGAAAGGAGAAAAATGAGTATATTTACTAGCATAATTTTTTTGACTAATAAGTGTGCAGAACTGTTTTTAAAATTATATAAAATGTCCATTTGAAATTCATATTATAAGTGAAATCCATTTTATTTAAGTATAAAGATTTTAATTCATCAAAGAAGCTGAGAATTACAACTCAGCAAAGTTTTTTAAAATGTGATAAAATCTGCAGACGTTTAAAGTGTTACTTCTGATGTATGCTTTTCCTTGTTTTGTTTTTATGCATTTTTATTGTTTAATCAGATTTGTTTTATAAATTTCATTTCATCTGCCAAATCATTATCTTTTTAAAACCTACTATTACATTTGCTTTGATATTGCCATTTAAAGCCTTCAACACTTGACTTTTGTTAAAACTATTATAGCATATTACTGAAAATTTCAAGACAAAAAAAAATTAAGATTTCAAAAATTTTTTAGGCTAAATCAAGTGCCAAGAAGCTTCCGAGAGTTGCTTTAACTGTAAATCCTAAAGGCATTGCCACTAGAGATCTAAGTTCTGGCGAAAAACACTTGGATTTTTCAATATACAGGTGTGTTATACTTTTTATTATTAACTTGTTACTGTTACTTAGTTAAATAAATAATTACTTAGGTTAATTAAATAATTATTAAATATAATTTTTAAATAAAAGTATAAAAATTTTAGGTAAATAGTTGGCATACTTTTAAGAATATAATTTTAAACCGATTTCTAGTCTTGAATATTTGGTTACCTGTATATTAACACAACCATATTTACTAAGTTTAACAACTCTTTCATAACAGAAAAAGAATTAGGATTCTTAAAGGAAAGTATTATATACATACTTGTTGGTATAGTGAGTGTTATTTTGAATTATAATTAGTTTTTGTTTGTTTTTTAATTTTAAGTGGATTCATTAATTTCAAGAGAAAATCACAACACATTAAGCTTAACACATTGATGAAAAAAATTAAAGGGAGAAAGGGGTTTTTTTTTTTAAGAAACAGAACAAAATAATTAATGCCTTTACGCAAATAAGGTATTGGATGATAGCTAAGCTCTTCACGGACGCCTCTGCCTTGCAGTGGTCTGTGATGTCATAAGACAGTGGCGTTTGTGTGGAGGTACCTCATTTGTGCTAACTGAAGCTTGCAGCATATGAATGTTTTGAAATATCTTAGCTTAGCTCAATCCTTGTTTTTTTTTTAATTTCTATGTTTACCCAGCCTTTGTAGCTTAGAGGTTAGAGAAGCTGACTTTAAAGGAGTTACCCAGGGTTCGATTCCTGGGATCTCGCAGTTTTTAAATTTATGCCTCTCCAGTGTGGAGTTTCGCAGCTAAAACACACATACAAAAACTCGAAATAATTCAAAACAAGACACTGAGACAGATTCTATGTGCCAAATGGTACATGAGAAACTCTGCTCTCAGAAAAGCCATTAGATTTAAAACCATTAGAGAACTCATGAAAAAACTAGCGAAAAATAGATAAATCAGACAATATCTCGATCCAAAAGATCGAGAAGTACACTCCATCGAGACTCGTGCACAGACCCAGAAACATACTAATTGATTAACACCCGAAAATTTTCCTCTGATATTTATTCCATCCTTTATTAAAAACACCACTTTTCCAAAATTTTTGCACTCCAATTTCAATCATTTCACATAATTCATGAACAAAAATTCACAGTCAAACATCACAAAACTCATCTACCAATCGGAGAGCTCCATTGACCAGTACCGACTCTGGCAGCCTCCGATCCCGCACTTGACAACGGTACCACTCCCGGGACCGAAGTCATTACATTAGCTCAACTACCAATCCGGAAGCTCCCTCTCGCAAATGCGGGAGAGAGCAGTCGAACTCTAGTTTCTTCACACCACACAACGCAAACACGAAAAGCTGCTTCCCCATTGGACAGGCGACCAGCCATCCCGAGGCCCTTTCTGGCCGAGGGAAACTCAAGCAAATGTAAAAATCTTATCTCGGTAAATGTACTTTTTTCCATTTATATAATATTGTAAACTTAAAATTTAAAGCAAATTCTTTTATCTTTCATTAAATTATTAATTATCTTAAAAACTTTAAAATAAAATGGGCAATGTAATCAAGTTATTCTCAAGATTAAAAATATATCACCAGACAAGAGATCAAAGCCCTAGCAAGCTAAGTGCTCTAGAAACTATACCCAGCTAAACCCATCGATAATATAGCCAATTGTCATCGTCTAGACCAGTGGTTCTTAAACTGTGGTCCACAGACCCAGTTCCTGAAATGCTACTTCTTTGGATGTGAATTTGAATATCTGCTTTTCTGAGATAAAATTTTTCTTGTTAAGTAATTTTTTCACTTTTTCTTCCATTGTAAGCAAATCACTTGACATCATTTTTAATAATTCAGTTTAAGCCTGGGGAAATTATAAATATGCAAAAACCAAATACACTTATGCTGATGAAAATAGCCACCTTGTTTGTCAAAATAAAATTTAAAAGCACTTGTTGTCCGTTTGATTATCAGAATCTGCACATTTTTTTTTAAAATTTTGGCAATTTTCTCTGATGTAATAATACATTGATGGTAATTATATGTAAAAAATAATTAGAATATTTGTAATTTTGACAAAATAGCATGGGATTTTAAATCGAAGTTTTCTTGCATCTCTGTACTGTAGTTATTCTGGTTTTATATTAATGACATATTAAGTTATTTGGGTTTAGATTGTAGTTCATTACTCAGGAAATCATTTTTGAAAGGACAATTTTAAGTCAAATGTAATAAGGACTGAAGTATTGTTTATCTTTTCTTATGGTACATAAGAAACTGACTGGCCTTTGACTGCATGCATCTGATCCTCTTATTGGAAAATATTTCTAAAGTTTTATATTGCAGAGGTGTATGGATGCTGAAGCACTGAAACAACTGCTATTATTAGTGAACTAACTGGCTTCTAGTCAGAATGGTAGATGATGAAATACACAAAAAAGGTTCTTTTGCAGCAACATCTGATGGCAGTAATGATATGAAGTACAAATTAAATTTTATTGTGGTAATTTACTTTGATGATTCAAAATAGTTTTTTTGCAATTTCAAATTTGGTTGGGAATTCCATTAGAGAAAATATTAACCTATTCATTATCAATGAATTTTAAAAATTTGCGATATGCTTTAGACATTTAGTTTCATTTATGACAGATAATGCAAGGAGAATAAAGAACTTATGTCATGTCATCTAACATATTTGGCAAGAGAAAATGGTGCAGTTTCTTTATCTTTAAAAGTTTAGATTTTTTTAAATGTATTTTACTATGTGCAAAGAAGAAACCCAAAAAACTTTAATGTATTCATGTACCTGATGATTACAGCTTGGTCTTGATCTTTTAAGTATAGTTCCAACTTGATCATTAACTTCTGTATGCACCTTTTATAAATATAATCTAAATGTTGAGTTATTCTATTGTATTTTGTATGAAACATTTTTATTGTAAAGTTGTTACTTTCTTCCATGTAACTATGTACATGCCTTAGTAGATGTATAAGTACTTATTTTAAAGATATTTGTAAATGATGCATTACTTTATAAAAATTAAAATGTTACTTAAGTATTATTTTATTTAAATGTTGGTATTTATTTCTCACTTTTAAAAATGTTTCCTTGATCAATCACGTAATGTTATACATTTTGTCATTTTCAAAAGTTGGCAATTATGTATATAAAAATAAAGTATTTGAAACACTAAAAAGTATGTGCTTTTTGTAGATAATTTTTGAATTAAATGTACAGGTTTTAAAAGTAATTAGATAATTTTATTAATGATTAGCAATAGGTTTAAATTTAAATTATGTGTTGTTCATATGTGCCATTATTTTTATTTTATTTGTTATAATCATCAATATTATTTTTTTTTCAGAATATCATTTTGTTCTGCAGATGCCAGTTATGATCGTGTTGTAGCATTTATAGGAACAAATAAAAATGAAACGTTAGAGTGCCATGCATTTTTGTGTTCAAAACGGAAAGTGGCACAGGCTGCTGCTTTGACAATATCACAAGCTTTTAATATTGCCTTTGAACTATGGGAACGGGCCAAAGAGGAAAAATCTAGTCAAAATGGAAAGGTATGTTCATATCTCATTTTCTGGTTCATATTTTTCATTGAAATAAGAATATTGCTTTTTTAATGTAAATTTTGGAACTTGAAAACTGTGTTAGAACAATTCCATAAATAAATTCATTTCAAAAAATATTTATAAAATTGTTTTCTTGTATTTTAAATGTTTATTTGTTCACACATTATTCACTCATGTCCATAAATAAAGGATAATTCAGAATCTCGTAGAAATCAAACTCTAGAGTAAAAATTTCACCTGAAGAATTATCATACATCTTTAAAAATAATATGAAAATTATAAGACATCAGATGACACCAATAGTATATTATATTAATGAGAATGTGTGACAAGTGCTTATAAGGAATGGTGGCAAAGAAGTAAAATTTTTCACAAACATTCTATCGGCCGCTCAGTGCCATAACTGAATAGTTATGACACAGAAAACGCTTATGGATAATTTTTTACTTGGTAGAATTATCACCCACCTGAAATTTAGGTGTACTGAGATGGAAGTATCCGAGGAACCTGGAATTGTCTAAAGTGTCATCTCTAGGCTGTGGCAATTATCCCAGGATGATGGAAATGTCAGTAGACATTATGGAACAGGTCGTCTCCAAATTATAACTTCAACTGAAGATCAGTATTTGACAGTAACTGCTAAAAGAAGCTGATGGCTCTTAGTATCTGACCAGTCATATCAGCTATCTTTAGCCACTGGTACTACAGTTTCAAGGCAAACCGAGTACAGACATTTGAGAAGTATTGGTCTATATGCTCACAGGCCTGTCAGATGCGTTCCGCTCACAGTAACTAACTTCAGGCAATGGTTAGCCCAGAGTACAGAAAGTACAGTGTGGATATCATCACAGTGGGCTTGTGTGATGTTTCTCGGTGACTCCAAGTTTAGTTTCCAGTCTGATTCACATAAGACTTTTATATGGAGAATGCGATTAACTTGTTTCCTCCATGACAACATCACTGAATGACATTGTACGGTAATGCAGGATTGCTCATTAGGGAAAAATTAACTGCATACCCAAATCTAAACTCTGACTGCCACATTTATTAGGACATCATTCTGAAACAACACATACAATTGTTCAGGGGTGCCATGAGCGCATAATTTGTGCTTGTGGATGACAATGCCTGTCTTCACTGGGAAAACATCATAACTAAATACCTTCAATCTGTGGTTATTACCTGTATAGAATGACCAGCATTCTCACCTGACTTGAATCCAATAGAGCATGTGTAGAACCTGCTTAGCCACCCACTTACAGTCTGTCAACTGGCTCTTACCTGTGTAGCGGAACTTTGGAGAGCATCATTGTACGGACTGTATTTCATTGCATGGGAGACATACAATGTATTAACAATCATAACAACCATGTAAAATTGAGTTTTTATATCGGGTGTTTTTTTATAATTGCTCCATGGAGTAACAATCATAGTTTTTATGAATGGTATCATACATACAACATTTTTCTGCTCTTTATCTTTTGTTTAATATATGGGCTTTATGAATGTCACACTTATTTTGTTTCTAAACCTTTATTTGCCAATGCAGGTTTTATCCTTAATTTATGAACATGAGTGTATTATGAATTTCAGTATATGTGTAGTATCATCACAAACTCTATTATATAATAGATAAATGTCGAGATATCTGTTGGAACTTTTTTACTTAAAAAAGTTGACAAAATATTATCTCTTTCAGGTATGTATATATATATATATATATATATATATCCTTCTCATTCCTTTCTATCAAAGCTCATGTGGGGAATGAAACATTCAAAGCAATCTACTGTAAAATTATATAATGTTTCATCATTTAAACGCTAAAGACATAAGATGCTCATTTTAAGATTTTCTTCAAATATTTTTTAAAATTTTATCATTCAAATATTGAAAAATAAAATTCTTACTTTACAAGCTCCGTATTATTTACTATTAATTCTTTTATTGCCACATTTTTTTATGAGATAAACATATTTATACTTAATTCACATCAGTAATTTTACCAAAATCTAGTAACTTATTAAATATATTTGCCATGATTATATATGAGGAAGATTTGTTAATAAACTTTCATGTTTCAGGAGTGCATAAATTTGGAAATAGCAGATAATATTGCTATATCTGAATGTAACAGCAATAAAAGAAATTCTTGTACAGATGAACAAGGAACTTTAATTGATCTTAGCATGGATGGTCATTCTGCTTCTGAGACAATGAAAAAATTAGTAAGCATATTGTTTTTTATCAGTTATATATATACCAGCTGCTTTTAAAAAGAATTTAATGAGTCTCGGTAAATATTTGAATGATAAGTATTAATCTGCAATGGTTATTCTTAGTCAAAAATTAGAAATTTGAAAAGAATCAAAAGAACTCTGTTATTATTCATGATTTACTCATATAAATTTATTTATCCCTTCAACTAAATCCCCCCTCCGGTATTTGAGGCTTCTGAACAATACTTTATTTTATATTAAATAGCATTTGTCTATGATGTGGCCATAGCAATAAAACTTGCAGGAAGAAGGATAATCTTTAATGCAGTATTATAGTTTATCGTTAGTATAGTTGAGTTTTAATATAATCGTCATTCACCAAATGCACAGTAAATTTGAAAGGGGAAAAAGAAAAATCAGTAAAGTCACTTTTTTTCCTTCTATTTTTCTGTGATGGAGTTAGTGTTCAATTCATTATATATTAAATGTCATTATAGAAATTATCAATTTTTATTTTAAAAAATAAGCTTGTTAGATTTTTAGCTCAATTTTTTTCAATGCTAAACATTTAATATACAAAAAGATTTTCAAAACAAAAATACTAAACTTTCAAAATATTCTATGTAAATTTATAGTATTTTGAAGTTTAGTATTTTTGTATGTATAACATGTATTTCCTAGGATAATGTTGTTTTGAAATTTTATTTTTTGTGAAGTTTAATTTTCTTTAGCAATTTTCATAAAATGTGAAATGTGTATATTTTTACCTACATGGAAATAATCTTGTATAGTATCTAAGCAACTCAGAAAAAAAATTTCCAGAATAGAAACCCAAAGCTTTTCCCTTACTTTTAAAATGAAAACTATAAGGAAAAAATATTTGAAAGTAAAGTAGAATTTTGAGCATCATTTTGTAAGGAAGGGAAGAAATATTTAATTTTCCAATTAATGTCCAATTTTAAATATTTTAGTAGAGATTATCAATATCTAATTTTTTTAGCTGTTATGGATAATCTAGCTATTCAAGAGACTATTACAAAGTTATTTGAATTATTCATAAGTTTTCCTGGTTCCTTCTTGTATAGTGATTGAAAACAGGCCATGAAACATGAGTGAATTCTTCTGAAAATCTTGTTATGTACAGTATAGTACTTTTTGAGCTGCTAGACATTATTAATATTCTAAATATGTCTTGTAAGTAGATTTAAAAAGAGGGTATCAATTGTTTGAAGAGATAAAAAGAAATATATCATTATTTTGCTCTGTAATCCTCTTATTAAGTAAAATTTCAATTAAAGTGTTAAAGATGCCTCTTTATATAAGTATAATTTATTGCACTTTATAAACCTCTTAAAAATATTTTACTCCTGCTCATTGTAAGGATTTGTTTAAGTATTATATGTATATCTGTGACGAATCTGTACGGAACCTTTCCACTAATCTTCTTAGGCATCTTTTTGGGGAATATAAATTCGCGCTTATTTCCAATCAACTCCAAAAAGATGAACGGGATATGCAAAATAGATAAGGTATTTAAGTCGAGCATTGTAAGCTAGCAACTTGGATGATGGAAGGCTATTGAGCCAGAAACTTCAAATGCAATATTAGAGGATTCCAGGATATCAGAAGCATGAAGACGTCGTGCTGCTAGACGAACCAGAAAGCTGATATAGCCAGCAGTAAATATAATTTATGTATGCTTAAAATAAGCGTCAGTTTGAGATACTTAGTTAAAGTTAATGACAATTAAGAATTCGAGTACGTGTATTTCTCGGACCTCCTATTTTGGTAGACCTTACTTGATCTTGAGTTTAATTATTAATTAATTGCATTCTTAGTAATTTAATTTAATATAAAGGTAAATCCCTTTAAGTGACGTAACATAATAGTATTATATGTTATCAGAGATTTTTTTGAGAAAATTATAATAATAAATAAATATTATTATTATTCAAAATGGCTCTTAGGGGTTCTTTGCCTCAAATTAATCTTGGTGTTCAAGGTGAGACCCAAAGGGGTCTCCACATTTTCAATTACTGCATTATCATTTATTCATGTAATTTCATTGCTTGTTTAAAAGGATTAGAGCTCAAATTATAATGCCTTGAAATAATTTAATGGAAAATATAGTTTACTTTACGAAACACTATGAATGTTTTCCTCTATGAATTAGGGAAATGCAAATTAATCAAAAGTGAAATAGTCGTAGTAGAAATTTGAAAATCCGAGTTGTCATCAAAGTTTTTCTCTTATGAATGGATTTTATATATTGAGAGGGATAGTGCATCTTAAAAATGCAGATCATCTTAAAAAGGCAAATGCATCTTAAAAGGTGAAGTATTGATTTAATTGGAAAATATTAAAAGCTTTGAAATGTTTTACCTCAGTAAACACTTTTAAACTCTTCATGTTTTAAATTTTTAATTGTGTGTGTGGAGTTACTGTACGGTGTTGTCTAGGGTACATTGAAGATAACTGTGCTTTGATAAAAAAACCTTGTTTAAAGCTTAACATATAATACAGGACAGTTGGACATAAAGACGACTTGAATCACATTCAGATAAAACAACTGATACTCAACAGTGGTAACACAGTTCTTAAGTTCCTAGCACAGTTTAAAATGGAATTAAGGTGGTGAGTGACCTACGTGTCACTGCTACTTCTTTTCTTGCAGTGGAAATCTGGTCCCCACTCGCTAATCATCTCACTAGCCACCATCCCCCTCTATATGGAAAATTCTCACATATATGTGTAATGCTATTTCATACTCATATGTCTTAAAAAAATTTGAAATCACTTAAATGTTTTTTTTAAAACATTTAATTTTCCCCTTAAATACATTTGCAGATGTTTTAATCATGTTTCTCTGAGTTGTTTTATTTTTGTTTGTTTGTTTTTGTTATTTCTTTTTTACACATATAAAAGATATGAAATTGTTCTTTTATATCAACTACTTTGTTTATAGAATTTTGCATTTTTCTAGCTAATATTTTTAGCATTCTTTTTGTCTTTCATTATTTAAGGAAGTGCAATTTTATTTAAAAAGTATGTTACATTTTTTCCTGATATTTTTTTGTGTTAATATTTCTTTTAAATGTGTTCATCTAGATTAAATGTGTTCATCTAGATTTATTTGTTATAGGGATTTGAAAATGACCAGAATCTCAATGATAGCTTTTCAAGGTAAAAAGATTTATTATAAATAAATATATATGTGTTGCTACACGAGTGATTGTCTTTCAAACGTAGTAAGAAGTCCAAACAATTAACAGGCAAATTCTCTTAAAATAAGTTGAAATTTATTTTATAACTTTCTAATAAATACAACAACATATTTGCTTTTAACGGCGGGAAATTATTAACACATGTATAAATCCATAATAGCACAAATTCAAAGATCTCACAAATATAGAACATTCAAATCTGTACTCAATATCACATTAGGGATATGAAACATACAGTTGCTGTTAACTTTTAATGCTTCAATGTTGCTTCTCTACTTCATTTTATCCAGACAGTGAATTTGTTCTAAAACTATCATTTGAAATATTCATTTAGAATATTCTAAACCAAATTTGTTATCAAAATCAACTCTACTTACTCAGCATTATTGAAATCATCGTTTTGGCCGTAATACCCTTTCAACAGAGAAATGAACAAGGTCCATACATAATGTAAGTAAACTTCAAGTTTTAGTTCTGAATTGAATGGTTTTTGAATTTGTTAGTCTTCATTTTAATTATAGTTAAATTTTTAGGTGCAGGGTCTGATTGGATCATTGTTTCCTAAAATCTCAGAAGAAACTATATTTAGTTGAACGTAATTACAAAATACTAAATTTTGTGTGAAATTTTTAAATTTTGTTGATGAAAAAAGACATTTAATTTGTAATGGAGTAGATAAAGTAATTTTCATCTAACAAAATTTTAATTTGTTATAGGAACTAAATTTTTTGTAAGTGATAATGAATCAGCCTTATTACTTAAAGCATTTTAAGTTTTAACACATTGATGTGGGAATTTTTAACATTCATTGTAAATAATTTTACCTGAAAAATTAAATTTTTTTTTATATTATTCAATGGACTAAATTCATGTAATGTCATAGTCACATGATAACCGAGTCACATGTTTTCAGCCAATCAGCTCATAAATGAATGCAATGTCATAAATATAATCATACGTTTCCAGCCAATTAATTCATGTGCTTCACTGTTGCCAACTTTTGCTTTTTACAGAAACTTCCTTTTAGAAAGTTTCAATTTATCCTTTCTTTCTTTTCCCGTCTAGATCACAGATTTTCACAAATGTTTGGCGCAGTATAGCCAGATTTGGCTCTTGCACCATAAAATCTCACATTCATTCATTCATTCTTTTAGAAAGTACATATTTGTCAACGATATAATAATGCACATAGTTAAACAAAATGCACTTAATTTAAAAGTGTTCGTATAATGTAAGTTTTTTATTTTTTAAATTTTGAAAACTGTTTGAAGAATTTTAACATGTGAACTCTTTACCCAATCATCAAATTTTAAATGTTATCCAAACATAATAGACAACTAATATGTCAATTTTTAATCAATGGGGAAACACGTGATTGCCTTTACCATGTGACTATCATGAATTTAGTCCATTGAATCAAAATAAGGAGAAATTTTGATTCATTAATTTCAAACATCTGTGATAGTTAGTGCCTTTCATGTTTTTCTGCATAAAAATTGTGGTGTGGTGAAACATTTAAGCTTCTTCATAATGGTTCTTCATCTGTAACATAATTGCTCATTTTAATGGTCATAAAGAAATGTCAATTTTTTAATGCTCTTTCTGTTTAAAAATCTCAAAATAAAACTAATTAGAAATAAATATTGTACACAGTGTACCTAAATGTTTAATAGCACATATTTTTGATATTTGTAAATTTTCATTATTGGCTGTTTCATTAATATATATTTACACAATCTTAAAAAAATATTCTAACATTATTTCATTGAAATTAGTAACTTCTCATGATTATTTGTTCATGAAAATGCTTCTCTGGGAGAGTTTCAATGCTTATAATAATGCAAACGCAGGGAAGCAACATTGAAGTGTAAAAGCTTGACAGAGACTTGGGGCTTTATTTGTATTTTGTAATAATTTGTTTAGAGATTTGTATTTCTCTGAAATTTTAGTATGTGGACTTATGTGTGTGCTTATTGCCTGTTAAAAGTAAAATTCACTTCGAAGAAATCCTGCTTGGATGGACCTTTCTCACATTTAAACCCATTCGACCATACAACAATATACTGTTGCATAGATCAGGTTTCAAGGATTTTATGCTGTCAGTCCCAAAGAGCAAAACAGCTCTTTAAGAATGCTGGAATTTATTGTAGAAAAACTATCCTTAAAATGCGTAATACAGCAGTAAGATTTCACAATAAGTTCCAGAAGGCTCTCAACCGTCTCCAACACTCAGACACAGCTGTATTGTATACACAGCTGCAAGTATGTAACATGAAAGTTTATCTGCAAGCAACCACTTGCAATATAACCTCTTCAACAGCTGGAGTAATATTAACCCCCAGTTTCTACAAGCGATTACTATTTATAGTCTGCATGTTTCCCTTCTAGCGATTTCTCAAAAAATGCACTTATGTCATAGATCCTAATGTTAAAGATTTCTCAATTAACTTCCTGAAGCATCCATATGGTCACCAAAAATGATGGCAGCTTGGCTGTATTGCCAATATTTCACCAAATTTCCGTTGAAACGCCATTATGATGTAAGGAATGATGTTGTTTGTGTGGCTAATCAACTTTTTATCATAAAATAAATATTAAAAAAAGTTGTATTAACATATTAAACATCCAGATATAAGTTATTTACACTATTTTAAAATGAAATTGGGCATTAATTACTCAAAATTCATAATATATGTATGTGTGAATGTGTGCCTAAATCAGTATTTTTTATTTAAATGATTAAAATGTTTTATTCTTACTTTTGTCTCAAATTATTGAAACTGTAATACAAAATATTAGCAGATCATATAAATATATTCTTAGTCTTTGTGTTATTTAGGACTTTTTTTGATTGGAAGAAATAAATTTAATTTTTTAACTTAAGTATTTAAAGTTATGAGGAAAAATGATTAAAATTTTATTTGTGTGAAAGAATAGTTGTGAATAAATTTTTAACTTAAATGTTTAACTTTTTAAAAATCTGTAAACTTTGAAAGTATAAGTTCTTATTCTCGAAAAACAGTACTTCAATACTACATTTATGAGGCATTTTACCTCTAAAATCATTATCGTAAAATCATTAATCAACATATTCTCTTATTTGCAGGCTAGCTCATTCACGGACACACCCTATGTTTGGACTAGGATTCAACACTGAAGATCTGGAAGATATTCAACAATTTGTGCATAATCAAAGAAAAATTAATGAAAAAGATTGTTTTCTGGATGATCAAGTTGATGAATTATTAACCCTGTAATAAGTTTTATTTCTCTACAATTTATTTGTATAGTGAAATGAACTAATTTGAAAGGGAGGCTTTTTTGTCCCTCTCAAATTATGGATTGAGATACAAGCTATTGAGCTGTGATTTTGTATTACTAATAAGGGTTTTGTCTTTAATAATGATATTTAAATTTTATTAGTTTTGATTTATCTTGTGTTATTGTATATTTTCTTGTTACATGTTGCATAATATTACAAACTTTTTAGTAGTAGGGACAATTTGTGTATTTTTAAAATGCTTAAGCGTATAAAAACAGAATTTAACTTCAGTTAGGTATCATTTTATATTTTTATCGTTGAACTATGATCTGTCAGGGAAGTAGTTTTTCTTTTTTAAAAATGCAATTATAAAAATAATTAATAATTGGTAATTGTTCATCGGTACTATTTCCTGCCTTTCATTTTGTTTTCATTAAGATATATGGCACAATTAAGAATAATTGAAACCTTTAATTGTGTGTGGAATACTCAACATTTTTTATAATGGAATTTTAGAGTTTTTTTTTTTTTTATATGTATCCAGATTTCATCTGGAAAATTTTAAGTATTTGTATACTCTGTCTCCTTTTTATACAACATTTTTCTAATGTGCTTGTTTTTTGTTTTTTATTTTTTTCCTGTTATTTGCTGCTTTTTGTTTTGTTTTT
Organism: Trichonephila clavipes; assembly: GCA_019973935.1. Taxonomy (NCBI): domain Eukaryota; kingdom Metazoa; phylum Arthropoda; class Arachnida; order Araneae; family Nephilidae; genus Trichonephila; species Trichonephila clavipes. Next base: position 8,839 of record BMAU01000479.1, on the reverse strand, counting down.
AGCTTTGTATTTTTCTGTTTTAGAATAGAAAATGAAATTTTATTCACTGCAAGTGTAAATTCACTAGCCTTGAAGAATTCTATTTTCTGTGATTAGTGCAAGTTGCTAACTCTTGGAATTTTGAAATGTTTTCTAAAGTTTTTTAGAACCTGAGAAGTTGTATTTTTAAAACCAATGTTGTATTTGCACAAGATTAGCTATCATATTTTCGATAAGCAATTTTTCAAAAGTTTAAAAGTTATTTGTTTGATATTAATGTGCTATTTAAATCTTATACACAATATTAAGTAGACGAGTGAGTCAACATTAAAATTGTTGAAAGCATCTGTGAAATTCTCTAACTTGTTGAATCTCATTGCATTTTTACTTTTCTGTTTAAGATTATGTGAAAAACCTGTTAGTCAGTTGTTATATAAGATATTTACACATTTGTACTATTCTTGTTCACTTAAGGAATTCTATACCTGTTGAACATGACTTTCAAATATTGTGAATATGTGTATATATACATTTGCTCAATAAATATTCTGCTTATCAAAGGAAAATCAAAATTTCTTTTCTTGTAGTGTAGTTTATTTTTAATGTGTAAGAATTTTTAAAAATATTTGTAGAACTAATAGTAATGTTTATGAAGTTATATGTATAAGGCTGTACATATTGTTCTGTGTTAGATAGTTTTCAATGACTAAATAAAAAAGGCTTGTAATGTTGATTATAATTTGAAACTTGTTTTCCTTCAGTATCAAATGAGTCCTTGGAAAATTAATCAGGGATAGTAAATGTTTAATTTAATTAGATGTTTATTTCTTAAATATCATAAAATCCTGCGTATAATGCGCACTTTGAACACAAAATATAAGATTGAAAATTAAGGGTGCGGGTTATACGCCGGGTATAAAAACAATAGCTTTAAAAATGACAAAGGATGGGCAGAAAAAAATTTACTTCTAGATGTATCGAAACACTCTTTATTTAAACGTAACGACTAGCCTTATGAATTACAAGAGTTGTAGTTCTAGAAGTATACTATTTTTTCAAAAGTCTATCATAATACCTCGAATAAATTACTTCAAAACATAAAAAAAATGTATATTAATATTTCAGATTTCTTTGTTAAAAAGGGGGTGCACGTTATATGGCGAATATACCTAAAAATTAAAAAAATTAGCTTGAAAGTATAGGTGCACGTTATATATATACACCAGTGCACACTATACGTCAGATTTTATGGTATATTAAGTATTAATTTAATTTTTTGAAAAAAAATGGGTTTTAAATGTTTGCTTAAAAAGGATTTAATTATCATTAAAGATGGAATACTATATGAATTGGGAAGATTTTAGAATGTGAAGTGTTCAAAAAAAGTATTTTTAAGAAACAATTCTTTTATCTTTTCAAAACTACAAAAATGAATGATTTTGTCCATGTACTACTGTTTGAGGTTTCAGTTTTACTCGTGTTTGTGAAGGCTTGTGATTGTTTTTGAAACATTTGCAGTAATGCAATATTTGGATGATGGGTTACAATTGTGAGCAGTTAGGAGATTGGAGACAGGTCACTCCTAAGCAAAAGTAACTAGATTGCTCAGTGTGGTCTAAACTGTAATTTTATGAGTGTAGAACATTTTCAGGAGACCAGAGTAATGTCTAAAAGACCAGTTATAGGGTGTCCAAGAACCATCACAAGCCAGGATGAACACTCATGGACATTAATTACAAAGTGCATTAGAGGGTGACAGCTACTCAACTTGCATATGAGCTCTCTGCTATTTCAGGTACTTCAGTTTTGATGTACCAAAGACTTGATAAGTCAGGGCTTTATGTCAGAGATCAATTATCTGTATCCCATTCTCTAAGTCACAGAACATTCTGCTTGACATGGTGCAGATAACATTTTTGGACAAGGGAAAGCAATAAACTAGAGCAGAGGTGGCCAGAGAAGAGTACCACTATTTCATAAAAAAATCATGCATGCCATTTCCAACAATCAAAATAGGAAAAGGGAATAAATGAATGATGGGTTTATTATGGGATTTTTATGTAAATTGCACATATCTACAAGTCTATGTAGTCAAAATTTAAAAATATTGGGTTGGAGGGAAAGTTCTGTTGTATTTTAAATAGGCAGGTGATTTTTCTTGTAAATAAAAAAAAAAACATCTGGCTAGTGAGTCATTCGGATTTTTTTTTTTTTTTTTTTTTTGTTTTCTTAGCTGCTGTATAATATAAAAGGAGTCTTTTTTTACCATTCATCATGAACTTGTGATATTTAAAGTGAAAAACATGTTAGTAGATAAAGTGCATTTATGACACTGCATTTTGTACGAATTCCAAAAAGGAAGCAACGCATCGGTTGAATGTAAAAATTTATGTGCGGTATTTGGAAAGGATATTGCAAATGTTCGTACTTGTCAAAGATGGTTTAGCGAATTTTGCGCCGAGGATCTGAGCCTCCAAGAAAGTGATCGATCTGGACGACCATCCAAGATCGATATTGATGTTTTGCGATCCATGTTGGAATATAATCCACATTTAACAAGTCGAGAAATTGCAGAAGAGTTTGGCATTCATCATACAACTGTCGACGATAACATTAAATCTCGGGTTTGTGTTAAAGCAAAGTGTTTGGGTTCCACATGAATTAATGGAAAAGAATTTGTCTGATCGTGTAAGAATGTGTTCATCACATCTCTGATTAGACACAATATGGAGCCGTTTTTCGACAAGCTGATTACTGGAGATGAAAAGAGGATTCTTTACGAGAATATTAAGAGAAAAAAAAATCATACTGCAAACCAGAAACATCAGCAACAGTTTCAAAACCAAGTATCCATCAACGAAAAGTACTGCTTTGTTTGTGGTAGGACAGGAAAGGGGTCCAGTGTACTACAAGTTGCTAAAACAGGGGAAACCCTCAACGTGGATTTGTAATGCAATCAGCTGGATAAATGGAATGCAGTTATCAAACATAAAAGACCAGCATTAGCGTACAGAAAAGGAATAGTGTTCCACCACGATAATGCTCTACTGCATACTGCAATGGTGACACAACAAAAATTGAATGCGTCACAATGGGAAGTCCTTGGTCACCCACCGTATTCACCTGACATTGCACCATCTGATTATTACCTGTTAAGATCTCTGCAAAATTATCTAACAGGAAGAAAATTCAAGTCTTTTGAAAGTGTTTCTAAGGCAGTTGTTGGCTATTTTAACTCCAAGGACGAGAACTTCTACAAAACAGGAATTCATAGGTTACCCGAAAGATGGCAACAAGTTGTACCAAATAACGGAGCATATATAATTGATTAATATTAAACACATATTTTTATAAATGAATTCAAATGTTTTCTTTAAAATACGACAGAACTTTCCCTCCAACCCGATAATATATAATAAATAAGACAAAAGTACACACACACACAAACTTAAGATTTCATTGTTAATAAACCTCTTACAAATTCAATTAGTTAAAAAAAGGGAGCAACTGGAATCATTTAATTCAAAATAATCATTAAAAGCTCAGCACAAACTTATGAGGTTTTTGTGAATTACTACTTTTATATATATACCATCTAATTTATATTAGGATTAGCTCTTACAGATGCTAACATAATCATGTTATTATTGATGCACATCAGCTAGTTTTGAGTGATATTTATTTTATAGGGTTTGCAATGCCCGGTTATATTTTCAATTTTGGTATTACATTATTCAAATCTCTGGATTAGGATTGGACTATTTATTAAAAATACTTATACATTTAGCATGGTTCAAACTGAAAATATGTAAATAAAAATTCGATTTAATTTATTTGATTTAATAATTTGTTTCAGAAATAAATTTAATTTTATTGGAAAAACTTAATTCATCATACAAACAAATAAAAATAGTATGAAATTAAAAAAATATTTCATTTATTGTGTTTCTGTAAATAAGCTTTTAAAAAACACAGCTCGTCCAGCGTTTCATCGTTCAAATGGATTCAAATTTTTGTTACAAAATTGTCCTGCTGAAGAAAATGCTCGTTCAAATTCTATACTAGTAGGTGTTATCATCATTAAATAGGAGTAAGTTCTGTTCAGGTAGTCACCACGTCTCCCTCCATTTTCAAAAAAGACGTTTCTTTTTACAAACTTTTATTTATATAACTTTCATTGTAAAATGTTCGGGTGGAATCTTGCAACTCAATTTTGAAGCTGATGTCTTCAAACCAGTGAGCTAAAATTTTGTATACACGTTTAGTTTGAATGACAATGCATGTTTTGTACATTTATATTCCAAGATCGCAATTAGTTAAACAGATATTAATTAAAAAAATTTTACCCATGTTAGAAGCTTGCTTTACTTCTTTCCACCAGCCCTCGTGGCTTAGAGAAGCTGACTTCAAAGGAATCACCCAGGGTTCGATTCTCGGGAGCTCGCGCAGTTCTTAAAATTACTTTAAATCCTTTTAATTTTCATTCGAAAATTATTTCTCTTGAACAAATTTAAATTTCCACGTTCTTTCCTATTTGTTTACAAGCGTTTCTTTCACTTTCAATGTAAAATGTTCGAGTGGAATCTTGCAACTCAATTTTGAAGCTGATGTCTTCAACTGATTGAGCTGAAATTTTGTATACACATTTAGTTTGGATCACAATGCATGTTTTGAAGATTTATATTCCGTATCGACCTAGTTACTGTAACGATCTTGTTTAAGTGTTAAGGCGAGCATGTTTACAATAACACAGGTGTTGACCAATAGTGTAGCTCAGATGGCAGAGCATTTGCTAAGCATGCGAGAGGTTCGGGGATCTATACCCCCGCGCTTTCAATATTGTTACTTTTTCGTATACATTATTTTTGAAATTCGTTTAATTTGGTACAACGAGATATATTTTACAGTACTTCCACTCTGCATACGTACAAAGAATGTTATATTTTTACTGTTCTACAGGGAACACGAAGAGAAAGACAGATTTATCAAACTATTTCTATTCAGTTTGAAACATTCTGAGATATCTATTTACTTGATTCTAGTTTCTCCCGTAACACTTATAATTGACCTAGTTACTGTTACGATCTTGTTCAAGTGTGTTAAGGCGAGCATGTTTATAATTACACAGGTGTCGACCAGGAGCGTAGCTCAGATGGTAGAGCGCTCGCTTAGTAGGTGATAGGTACAGGGATTGATACCTTGCGCCTCCAATTATAATTTTTGCGTTTCGTGTAAAATATTTGATTTGTACTATGAGATATTTTACAATACTTCTACTCTGTACACATACAGAGTATGCTGTATTTTACAAGCTTTTATTTAAATTGCAATGCAAATCCGATGTCTTCAACCGATTGACCTGAAATTTTGTATACACGTTTAGTATGGTTGACAATGCATGTTTTGACCATTTATATTCCGAAATCGCATTTAGTTAAAAAGGCTAGCTGCATAGCCCGGCGTTGCACGTGCTTTCTCTACTTTTATAAATTTTCCTTTTCCTTCGAAAAATAAGCACTTCTCTAATAATCTTTTTCAAAATGAATTCCAACCTCCCCCTCCTCCTCCGCATAGGCCGATGTTGCTTAGGCTGTTACCTAGTGTATAACTTAAAATTTCCTGTTTCGAAATTTTTCCGCTTCTTTTCTTTGTCAGACAGGTTTACTTCCTCCCGGCGTTGTACGAACATTTTTAAATGCATAACATATTGGCATGGAAATTCCCTTTCTCCTGTCGTTATCAGAGCCCTCGAGAAAGTGAACATTAAACGATTCTTAAACAGCTTGGCATCTGCAGCACTCTAGTGGCACAAAAGGTAATGAATTATTGCACAAAAAAATTCATAAAAAAAGTTTTCGGCATTTTATTTTTTAAATCACTAACTGTTGAAAGCAAAGTATGAGTTTTTTAAAAATCAATTTCATATAAACGCATTGATAGTGATTCATTTTAGAAAAAGTCATATGGAAAGTATCGTTGTTTTGGAAAAAAGAAAAGAAAAACATACTGTATCGTGACGAAATAAATCTTCTTTCCAACTACAAAATTGCTGGCGAAGTTATTAAATGCGGGAATAAAATTTTTAGTATTTTTTAAAACAATCATAAAACTAAGCGATGGTGTTGTTTATAACCCTGGGACAAAAGTTAATAATCCAGCGTTCTAACGGTGGTATTCTCAATCGCGAGTTATTGAAAAGAAAACTCGCGGATTGGGTAACCCCCACTTGACGATAACTCCCGAGTAATTCCCTTTTCTTATTCTCGAACTGACGATTACCGGATCCGAGAGTTACGCGTTCGCGAGATGTTAAACTCGTTGTGATTGGACACTGATAATCACGTGGTATATTGTTTACATGTATCTCGGCGCAAGACATTCGATTCACAGCTATTTTTTTCTTCTCATGGCTAGTACGCCAAATAAAAATAAATTTTCTCTAGTGGAATCTTATTGAAAAATCGAAGATGTTATTCATTGCAAAATAACCAGCGCAGTTTACAATAAGAAAAAAGAAAAAGCACGGGATTGCTTGACTACTGATTTCACTCCAGGCAGCCTTTCCAAACGAAGTCGATAAGAGCTGCAAAATAAAAAATCGCAAAAACGAAACTTTAAAATGTTTAAACTTGTAAACAAAACTGGTGGAGGAACCAAAAGTTACTGACCACATCGTTAGATGAATTGCTGGCCGCTATGGGTGCCTTCATTGAACGATTGCCGTATAGATACGATTGAAACGACGATTATGATACTGCTGTTTTATCAGGAACTCAGGGTAAGTGTACATGGATTTTTTTTTGTCTTTATTTAGCTTTTGATTTAAATTTTCCGTAATATTCTGAATAGAATTTTTTGATAGTGATTTGTGTTTTATTACATAAATGAACTCTAATATGAATCACATTATGAAATGTCGAGTAAAAGAATCAATAATTGAACAAAATTTCTTTTCCAAATACAATTTATAATTAGTGTTGCATCTTAAAGCAATGTGAGGTCTATTTGCAATGAACTTCATCATTTGAACATCTGTCAAATATCAAGGACAACACACCTGAATTAGTAACTCATTCTAAATTGCCACAGTACATCAACCTGTGGGCTTTTAACGATGACAGATTTCAGGTTTTCAGAGGCACCAAACTCGATGGCTATGAATTTGTGACCACGGCCCCTTGTCTATTGTGCTCACAAATATTTGATTAGAATTATGTAAAGAAATAACTCAGGTTGTGTGTAAAATGTATGTGTATTTTTTCTAAAAAGAATAAAGATGACATGCACATCTTTTGCACATATATAAGAGAAGATGTAAATTATTACACCTAATTAAAATGATTAAAAAGAATTAACTTGCAAAATCATGGATTTATGTGTTAAAGTAATTATCATTGTTTAATGTGTACAATGAATCAAACTTGAAAATGTATAATGTGATTTCTCATTAAATTATAAACTGTGCATAATCCCCTTTATTATATGAAAATTTATGTATAATGAAGGACTTACAGAAAAGTAAAATTATTTTAAAAAAAGTAGGCAATAGCTTACTAAATTTCTTTTCGATGAATAAGATTTATTTTAGTGGAATAATTTGTAGTGTGGTAAAAAATTAATGTATCAAAAGCGGTAGTGGCATATTTAATATTAAATTAACAATACTAATGTATGCATTTTAAATTATACTAAATAATATAATTTATGTAATTTTTCTAAATTCTATCATTTATTGCAGCAGAAACTAATTGAAGAAACATCCGACTTCTCTATTTCTCATCCGACTATGCTTTCTTGTGGAAAAGTCACTAGTTTTTGAAGAAAATGAACTTTATTGTCATTTAAATAGTCAGATTTCATTTTATTACTATTTATTATTATGGCTGGAATTTATTGTATTGTTTGCTTGATTTTTTTAAAAGTATGAAGATGTCATATTTTTTTATAATGAATTTTAACTTCAATAAAATTTATTATACCTATTTTCAAAATGTAAAAAATATGTTCACAAGTTTTCAGAATAATTTCATTTTTTTTAAAAAATTATATTTAGTATTTTTATTTTAATTTACTTACTATTAGTTACTATAATAACTAATTGAATAAGGTTTTTTTTTTTTTAAGTGAAAAGTTAAAAAATGTCATTAGGAATAGTTAGTTTTGAATTTTTTCTGCTATCAAAATATTCTTTTCTGAAAAATTCTAAATATTTTGTATATGTAAAATTTGTTTTCTGTTCTATATTGTAAAACATTGGTAAATGTGTGTGTATATATAATGTTTTGTGACAAATAAAATCAGATTAATACCAATAGTATAATTACTTTTGTTAGATGGAATTGGAAAAGATTCAGTAACATGTTCTGTTTTAGATAAATGTAACTTTAGATTCAATTAACAAATTTATTCTTCACAAAAAAACTGGATTTTTCATTCTAAGATTTTATAGAAATCATATTATTAGACATTAGAAGTAATTTAAAAATTAATGATTATATACATAATAAACATTCTATTTTAACCTACCAAGGGTTGCTGGAAAATTTTAAATAAAAGAAATATATATAAGGATATATATACTCGTATACAATCAAAATATAAATCGAAATTTTAAAATAATACGAGTTTTGTGAATTCTCTTTGTATAACATTAAATCATAACATCAAACGTAATTTTTAGCTGAATCATGAAAAAAAAAGTGTATTGAGAATTGCTAACGTTGTTCCTATGTTAAGGAATGAAAACTGGCCTTCTTTCAATACTTTCCAATGTTTCTAAATCCTCAAACAGAAAAAAATAGAAGTGGTCGTCCATATTTCTTTACAAATCCGTGAGTTACCCTCCGAAATCGGCGAGTAG